>WBMY01014653.1:491545-702127 GCA_013397315.1 Donacobius atricapilla
AAAAAAAAAAAAGGTAAAGAAATGTAATAAGACCTGATTTTTTTTTTTCTTGCAAAGAGAAGGTTTGTCAAGGCTACTTTCAGGACTCCCACCATTGTAAACCAACACTAAACTGCATGTGCTACAGGGGTTAGCACCCATCACCCACAGAGGACTCTCTCACATGCCAGATGGGGGTTTTTTTAACATTTAATGAGGCTGTTCTAGAGGTGTTCTGGCCATTTTGACCATATTTTTATGAATCCGGCAATGAAAGCTCCTATCCAACAGTCCATTTAAATAATCCTTAAACATTTACCTACATCTTTAAATGTATAACACAGAAAAAAGGTACAATTTACAGTTAAATGGTACTTGTAAAGGATAAACGGTTTATCACTCTTACAATGAGAGCGATGAACCAACTGTTATTGCTTGGTGCTTCTCACCAGTAAAAGAAATAACTTCTCCTCACATTAGCTTGAGCACCTCTTCTAATAAAACAAGTAACCAGAAGTGGATTCATCTGCTTTTACACTTGCCAAACACCCCACATATATAAATCATGAATCTCCCTTAATACAGAAAAGACACATGCAAATTTATAGTGACCTAATGTCACAGGATAATGCTGATGATAATAATAATAGCCACAACAGTAATAGCAAGAATAACAACAATAATACACAATCATCATCAATATTAAGATGAATTCTGTGTTTTTCACAAAAAAAAAAAAACAACCATTAATCACTGGGTTAATGAGGAAGAGCTGAATAAATTGCAAAGTATATTTTTTAAGAATTAAAATCATATAAGTAATAATAACTTGTAGCAACAAGTATTTGTTTCAGACTAGATTGTGTAGATTTGGTAATTTACCGCCCTGCCAAGTGTTTTTTTTATGGTTATTTGAGCTGGAGAGACTCAAGAAAGCATTCAAACTCCTATTCTCATTCTGTTCCCACAAACTCATATTTCATATTTTGAATTAAATCTGAAATTGCCTCCTTGGTATTGATGGGGTAAAAATTCACTTTAGTCTGCAAGATGCAGCAGCACTGCTGTGGAGAAAGCAAAACAAACCCAAACCCACTCATTTGAACAGATGAGAAATGCAGCCTGACAGAGTTTCTGTAGTTTTATATGGGAAGAATTAAAAATAAGGGCATTTCTATAACAGTCACAGAAATTCCTGACCATTAGCTGAACAGAAAATACCAGGTAGCATTCAAGAAAGAGAGCAGTTTACCTACCACCCCCAATTCAGTTTAGAGCTACTGCATGGCAAGAGTTTCATTACCTCAGTTCATCACTGAAAGCACAGAAATTTCTCCCAGACATTACCACTGGGGAAGGCATTAAGCTTCCAACCATATTTTGGCACAATTTGTCATGAAAAATTTCAAAGCTTTTCTTTGTAGAGTGGATATTTTATCATTGTGATTGGACCCAGAATTCCTGGGAAGGAGGGGGAAGGAATTTTGCCCTTTTATTAGCTCCAGATCAGTCACTTGTGATGGTGACAGCCACACCACCACCAGTGCTGTGTTTGCTGCTGAAAAGAGCTATGACTCCTTTCCCTCCTCTTTCTCCCTCCCCAGAGATAATTTTCAAAGCAGGTAGTGATGTGAATAAGGTGAATGGAGAGACATTTTATGGGTCATTTGTCATAGTTATGCTAAAGCAAGGAAACATCCATCTACAGTTAAAGAAAAGTAAGAACTTTGGGAAGAAGCTCTAGAACTTCTTTCACCTATTTGCTGCATGCATTCTGCCTTTCCAGAACTGGAGTTAAAACCCATAAATATTCCTCAACTATTTGAAAACTCCTTACCTCCAGGTAATAGATTTATTACTACTAGTGCTAAAATGAAAAAAGAAAAAAAAAGAAGAAAAAAAGAAAAAAAAAGAAAAAAAAAAAAAGAAAAAAAAAGAGGTTTTAATTTCTTGGAGCAAAGGCCATACCTTGGAAGATAGTTAGCACAACTGTTAACATCAGAAATTACTGTAAATTGAGTCCTAGCTGTAATTTTCATTCCATTTCATTTCATTTTTTCCTGATAGATAGTAGCTTGAATTGATTACATTTGATGTGTACTATAGCAGAGTCAAGAAAGACTAAATATGCAGCTCCCTGAAGAAAGCACACAACCATTAGGACAGGGAATGAGTTCATTGAGGTTGCAGGTATCCATCAGCTAAGAGCACACCAGGAAAGTAACAAATAAGTCAGGATTTCTGCCTATTCCTGATTGCACCATTGATTCCCTATAAGACTTTTTAAAAGTCATTTCCAACATTGCTGTTTGCTGAGAATTTCTTTGTATGCACACATGAAGAGTCAAAAGCTGGGACATCAGCAAACTAGTTTTCCATTATTGGAACTGATAGCTAACTTAGGAGATATGAAAACTGATTACATAAGAGGAAAAAATGTCAAGTTTAGCACATCACTTCCATTAGAGCGCAATCCTTTTCAGAACAGACCTTCTCAGAGAAGCAGCTTGTTTGGAACTGTCTTTCAGTGTTCCAGTGTGTGGAACAATAGTAATATCTTTGTGAATAAAAAGTAGGAGCAGCAAGTTACTGTGCCAGGTTCCTGCAGTCTTCAGGGGTTGGAACAAAGAAGTCTGTGGCTAAAACCTGCTGCCCACCTGCAGCTCTGACCTGACAGGTCAGCCCTAACTGGTCCCAGGCAGCCGGAGGCCACTTGAGCCTAAAACTGTCTTTGCAATTATCCAGGCATTTTAATATTGCAGCATTTTTATGGGATTGCTTGGTATATACCGAGCAGGATCATGTATGTAAATAATTCTAAAACATCTCAAATGCCTTTTATTGTAAGAAATATCTGATTTCCAGCTGAAATCCACATCCTGCTCCAAATATCTGGTGCCTTACCTCTACAGAAGGAGCAGCAAAAATCTTCATATTGATGGCCTTAACAACAGACCATGGTTTGCAAGATTTTGTCTTAAGCAAACCAGCACAATGATTGCTTAAAATATCTGTTGTGATGTTTCTGCTGATCAGGCACCAGATCTTTTTTATGGTGTCTGATCTGTCTGGGAGTACCCAACATGAGGAAGATACCCAGACATCCCATTTAGGAGGCTTAACACAATAAAAAGAAGAATCTCTGCCATCCTTGCATGAAACGGAGTAAGAACCCATTTCAGAAGGAGATATAATGGGACATGAAAGAGGGGAAAAAGGAAGTGGAAGGAAAAACAGAGTAGCAAGTGGATGACCTCTCCAGTGACACGGGCCCCTATCACTTCTTTAATTCCACTGCTCTACTTTTAGGATCTGTTTCAGTGCTGCTCTCCTTGGCAAAGCCTGGCAGTTTCTCTTTTGTGAGGGGAGAATCTATGTGCTACACAGAAAAACATGGATGTGAGTAAAAAAAAAAAAATATCAGTGATTCTGCATTTAAGCATTACCATGTTTAGCCACAGGCTGAAAATGTGAGCACAACCTGGATCCAATTTTTCTTTAATTCAAATTCCAGGCTTAGTTTCAGCCTGCACACATAGCAGCCTTGCCTGAATATAATTCCTCAGTATATTTAACCTGGCAGAATGTTTTTGTTCACACGTATTCTGCCATACGCTGTTAAACACCTGCTACATCCCTCTCCTGAGGTTGACTGCATTTCTGGGGTGGGTGAAGGGATTTCTCTAACCATCCCCTAATCAGCTGTTCCTCTTTCAGAATGAAAGGTGATAGAGAAATGTAAATGGCATTTCAGTGCCCATCTTTCCCTTTCTCTTGCAACATGGGGAAAACGTGTTTTCACACAATACATTTCATCTACAGAACAAGCACTTTCTGAGACGTCTTTTACCTTACTGCTAACACATATTAGCATCTAAAGCAGAAAGCCCTCCATTATTATTTTTAAATTATGAAAACATCATTCCTTCTCAAACCTGTCACCTGCTATAGATCTTAAACAGTTTCAGTCCCTTATAGAAATTCCTGCAGCAGCGAAACATAATTTGGGAAGAATTTGTTATCCAGGGAAAATTATTTTCTTTTCAGTGGGATCCACAGCATTAAAAAAATTATGGTAGCATATGCCCTCTGATATATCTTATTCCATGTTGAATGTTAGAATTGTATAAACCCCAAATTCTGGATAGTTTTCAGCCTTTCATTGAAGTTCTGCCTTGGAAACATTACTAGGGCAGGCTGCCAGATGAAAGAGAGTAGAAACACTCTTAGGAAAGACACTTTTTTTTTTAATGTCTTTTGCCTTTACAAAGTGGTTGCAGTCAAATGATGTGTGGCGGATGGTACTTCAACAAACAAAGAAGCAGGCACTGGGGAGTTTTCTTTTTGTTCTAAATCATCTTCTCCTTCTCTGGCTAGCCATGAACATGGTTATGACAGACACCTCCAAGAACTCCCCTGACCTGTGGTCCCATTTGTGGATCATATTTCCCCCTTTTAAATGTCTTGATCATTTAAAAACACCCAACAGAAGGGCCCCCTATAGAAAATCGGGTATTTGCATAGATGCTGGTTGCTTTGCTGAAAGTTTCCTGTGAAGGCTGTGGGTTCTCTTCACCCAGCTTCCCTACCCAGCTCAGTTCCTTGTAATCGGTAATATCCAATTTTTTTTTTTTTGCATATCTGAAACCTCAACCAGACATTCTCAGGAGAGACAAGAGGTGTCATCTCTAAGACTACAATGAACATCTGAAATCCCATTGTCACCACAGCACAACATCAGTGGTAGGGCAGAAAATGAAACTGCCATTCTTCATTGTGCCATTGGCTGGCAGAGTAATCCCAGATAAACCATCTAATTTCACTCAAGCCATCTTTCTTAGGCCATGAAGTGGGCCTAATAATTCCTGTATTTTCCAGCCCATTTTGACAGTATTAGAAACGAAGGTATTTATACTCACAAATAGAATTCTGCTAAGAATCAGAGTAAAAAGGGTATGTCTATAAAGAGGCCCAAATTTGCTTGCTTCCCTTTCACCAAAATTCTGGACCATGCTATGTTATTAGCAATCCAGTTCTATTTAATAGCAAAGTGATAAAAACCAAATAAAATAACCCAAATGAAGAAAACACAAAAGCAAAACTCTGATGCAGGACAGAGGAACTGGTTCTATATTTCACACCCCCCAATTTCCCAGCTCCTTTTCTTACCTTCTTGCAACACAGCAGAATTTGTTGCTTTTCTATAGGGCATTTTATGTATCTTTTATCTATCACTCTGGTATGAGTTTCACACATATAAGACTGAATGCACTAAAAATTCCTTTCTTCTGACTTATGCCAGCATGACATTCTTAGTCTCTATTTGCCTCCGGTTAGAGGTTACGAAGATGTAGACAAATAGAGACATACTGCAATTTTCAATGCTGATGGCAAAATAGAAGCAAAACAATTTTGTTTATATGCAGATTAAATGTCTCCTAAAGGATACCTTTACACTGATGCTTCACTGTTCTTTTAGGAGCTCTTTACCAATACCTTGCATTCCCTCAATTGCTCAGTTGGGCTCTGTTAAAAAATAAATACCTAGCTCCTGCAAAGTGTGGTTTTGTATTTAACAATACTGGATTTTAATTATCTCTTCCGCTATGCCCCTTAATTTTACCTATCTTATTGTTTGTCTTGATAAATTAGCTGTTCCTTTCTCCACTTACACATTACCTCTCCAGTTAATCATTATTATGCACTACTTTTGACTTGTACTAAAGCTACCTTTTTGACTTCCCCTGTTACTAATTACTTTTAACTCTCTCCTGCTGAGCATTTCTTCTCCAGTGGGATCCAGTTTAACAGGCCATGTAAGCAACTGGGTACTATAACTGAAATGAGGCTGCATTCTGTCCCTGAGAGAGACAAAACACCTTCCCAAATTTCTGGTTTGACCTTTAAAAGAAAGTTTGCTGGAAAATAAAGGCATGGGCTATGAATTGCACACAAATTTATACAGGAGATGACTTGCCTCATCTGTACAATATGGCTTCCCAGTTGGTTTGGCAGCAGCCTGAAAATGCAAAACAGGAAGAGCATCTGGACATCTTTTTAGTATCATCAGTAAAAGCACTTTGCTGCAGATGGAGAGCTCAGGGGCTCGATCTTGGCAGGGCTGGCCTCACTCAGCAAGTGAGAGCTACCTCATCCCACAGAAATGGATTTTACTTCCTGCAGTTGGGAGAAGGGTGACACTGAGTTGCTGCTGCTCTCAGCCACTCTCTTTCTCTGCCCAAAGCCACCATGAGCCAGCCCATACCAGGTTCAAAGGAATGGAATGCACTCCTCCTCTCTCTTAAAGACAGCTTCTCTGCACTAACAGCAACATTTTCTACCAACAGATCAGTGAAGTGTAGCATTTTCTCTGCTCAGCTTTTCTGAGATAAAAATCCCCAAAACATAAGCGACCTTGCCTTCCTCATGGACTAATTTCTCCGTGTGCATTTGTATACATTGCCACCAACTACAGGTATGCGGAATTTACTTCCGTTGCTTCACTTGTTGAAGTAAATTTCTAAAAGTCTTTACTTCCCACCTGTATTTTGCTACAGTCCCTAGCAAACGCACTGCATTCCTGACAAATGTGAATGGGAGCAGCAACCTTCCCATTGCTTGACCAAGCGTGTCTGGATACTGCATGCTCAGAATTAGGGTCCTCTTTTAGGAAAGCCAAAGGCAAATGCATACTATATCCACTTTCCCAAGCTGATGATAATGATATTGTATTCTTGGAATTAGGTTTGTTTGTACTTGAAACAAGTGCTGTAGATTAACAATATAATCTTTCCCAGTTTGGAGAGGGGCTATTCAAAACCTGCAGAACATGACATCGTAGTTTCAGGAGAGTTGATTTTCACGTGTCTGGAAACAAGGCAGAAAAAATTATCTGAGGCCACCTCACAGAGAAAAAAAATTACCCCTCACATTAGAGAGAGTTTACTGCTTGAAGCAGACTGACTCAACAGAGGGCAGAGCCACTTTCCAGTCCACTGAACCCACAATGGCAGAAGGGAGAAGGGAGAGTCAGGGAACAGCAAATACTGTCCAAGCTGTCCAGCCACTCCAGATGCAGGCTTAAAGCACAGCCTATGGAAAATTACTGCAGACACACACTCAACAGACTCCAGATACACAGGAAAAACTTTCCTAGCTCTGTCTAGTTGTATATATATTTACACAGTGTATGTACAGTATAAACACACAATAAATATATTGGAAGTGGATGTCCTGCAAGAGAAATCCAGTACAAACATTACATGTAATTTGTATGTCCTAGTGCTCCAAATGAGCAACAGGGATGTGATATTCCCAGTGCCAGAGGTGTCTGTTAAGAGCATCAGAAGTTTCCCTGGATTCACTGCTCACACAGCTGCATATACTGTTCATGTTGCTGCTGTACTGGGAGAGACACAAGCCAGTGAATTCATGTCACTCATGAGCTCTGCAGTCTCCATAGTGCTCAAAGCTGCTTATTTGCAAAAGTACTGGAATTTTGCCAGTTAGAGATCTGAGGTGATGCCTGGTCTGCTAGCTGTGGCACTGAGCTCCTCTGCTTGGTTACCTGCTGGTAAATAAGACTTTGGGTTCTGCAGCTGTTGAACACAGTGCTGTATCAGCAGTACTAAAGGCAGTTTCCTGTACTGAATACATAAATAGTAAGTAGATATATTGCTTCAGAACCATATATTAGAACATCACATGCTCCAGTTTTGACTAGATGGATTCTGGGAGTACTGAGAAAGAACTGTGCAAAACATTTGTTTTCAGTTCAGCGTCTGTACTATAGAACAGTATCACCTGTCATTTTCCATGAGAGACCCTACATCATAAAAGCTTGAAACAAACATCTAAAATGACATTATCAAAGGAAGTGAAACTTCTGACTGATGCTCATCAATAGTGGTGACAAGAATGAAGAGTGGAGAGATTTTTCTTTGCATGGACTTGAGAGCTAATCTAAGTTACAATGATTGATAGTCATCATCTGAGCACGGAGGAGCTGTGTTTGCAGAACTCAGTGGTATAAAGGGCCTCTCCATCCCTGATCTCCAATATGGATGAAGGTTACATACTATAGGAGAAGAGAGGCCTCACAATAGTTAGCACGTGCTAGATTTTACCCGTGTTTTATATAAGTGCATTAATAGGCATGTATTTACAGTTATTTCTTGCCAGAACGACGGCCCGGATTGTCAGCTATCAACCTTGTAGGTATAATACAGGAATAGAAGAGCAGAAGCTGAGTTGTACCAAATGCCTCTTTAGGAAATGACTTTGTTTTTTCCCTGGACGCAGTGACTATTGACTGAGTGACTATTCATTGAAACCTGACCTAGACAATGCTGTTCTCCTTGAGAACTCACATCAGCACAACCCCACATATTTAACTCTTGCATCACAGTATTACACATTCGTAGTTTGCAGAATCTTACGCTTGTTTTTGAAAATGTTGCATTAGTTGTTAGTTTCAAGATGCCTTGCAGAGGGATATAAACAGATTGGGGCATTCACTGACCAAAGACAACTGGGATGAAACTGAACAAGTCAAAATGCCAGATTCTGCATCTAGGATGGAATAACTAAGTATAAATTGGGAGGAGTGGCTGGAGAGCAGCCATGTAGAAAACGACCTCAGTGTCAATATCTTGGAGATCACTACTGTTTGATCAATCAGAAGGGAATTGGCTGATGATCATCAAACTGACCTGAATGGAAGGAACTGAAAGCATGACAACTTCCCCTTGTTTGTCCTACAGCACACTAGAGGCGCAGAGAGATGATAACCAGGTATCATCAGCTGAACAATAATCAATATTATACCCCAGCTGCAGCAGAGTGAATCAAAGTGCTTGCTTAGTGGACAAGATAAGAACTGTACTTTATGCCCTTAGCAGTCCCAAATGATAGTGCTCCTAAGGGTATTACTAAAACACTTTATGATTCAGAATGAAATTTCCTTGTTAGAGTAAAGTGATTGACTTACTAAATGCTTAAGCAGTAAATCTCTTAAAGCCAGTACTAACAGCTATTATCTCTACAGCTCCACGGCACAGGGATAAGAAATAGCCACCTCACACAGCAGGGTCCCCTGCTCTGCATGGCAGGCATCAAGCTGTTTGCCAGAGTGATCCTGAGGAATAAGGTGTGCTCCTTCCATTCGCTTCTAAGGGTTCTTGTTGTTGCCCCTGAGGAGCAGAGAAGGGGATGTGTGGGATGTTGTCTGTAAGACATAACAGTGTGCAAGGAGTGTTATGCTGCTGTCCCTATGGGACAGAACAAAACACTCAGCCTCTTTTCTGAAGGTTGTGCAGCAGTGTCTGCTCCAAATGACATTCTGGTCAGAGAGGACAGTACAGCCCCACACCTCCCGAAGGACTAAGCCAGGACTCTTCACAGAAACAGCAGGAGCAAGAAACTCTCTTACAGAAGCAGCATTCTGACAAGTGCTGTAGCATTGCAAAAGGTCAGTCATCTGTGTTATCATGTAAATCAAAGAGAATTTTTAATCGTCTGCTCATATGTGCTGATGCCTGGGAAATTTAACAAAGACACAGAGCAGTACAATTAGCTGAGGCAAGAAAATAATGAGGGTTTAGTTGCATTTAAATGAGAGTTCGGTTGTATTTCAAGCCATACCCAGGGCGCAGGGCACGGGGCTCCGTCTGCAGCCGTTGTGAGGCTTTGCTCCAGCAGGTGTCCCTGTGACACAGGACCTTGGTGTCCGCTTCCTCGCAGTCAAGCAGCCCCTGGGTGTCTTGTGGCATTTTCCTGTGAGTCACCCAGCTGTAACACGGGTGAAGGCATTGCAGAGCAGCTGGGAGCAGAGTGTTTTTCACCTTATAAAGTGTACTTTCAGTAATTACCTCCAGGCTTGGAGCAACAAGAGCTCTTCACACTGCTTTCTCTACAGCAGAAGTACAGCCTAATAATAATTAATTAACAAAAAAGCTTAAATCATCTGCCTGCAAAATGTGTATCATGATAACACATTTAACTGGAATGATAGTGCCTGGGGAATGCTTATGTCAAGTAGGGCGCCTCACATGTCAGCCAGGACACAATTCCTCTTCTCCTGTTTGGTAAGGAAAGCTGTTTGGAAAGGACCCAGCTGCTGTGGTCCAGGGAGCTGTTCCATGCAGGCCCTCTGTGCCTCACCCAGAAGCAGACAAATGACAAAATCCTGAATCCATTGAATTCTCTCATCATCTCCAAGTGTATTCCACCTAGATCAGAGAAACCTGCAGTTGCTGAGTCCATAATTTGTACATGTACCCCAGCCTGTTCTTGTTTGGAGTAGCTGCCTCCTTTCTGGCGGTGCTAGTCACTAAGTGTATTACATCAGCAAAGCAGCAGCAAATAGAGCTCATGAAGTTGGTCAGGCTGCAAACATCAGGACCAGGCAGGCTAGATGGCTCTTCTCGGTCTCTGTTTCCTGATACGTCGATGTAGGAGCAGCAAGCCCTGCCCTCCTGCGGGCTGGAAGGCTGGATTTCGGCACAGACAGTGCAGAAAGCAGGCTGAGATGGATGCTGCCTCTGGAGCTGCTCGCTGCCGGCACTGATGGGAGGCTGCCTCAGCAAGTACAAGCAATGGCATGGGAGCCATAATGTGCCAAGTTCTGGCTGCATCAAACTTGCTATGAGTGCCCCAAATACCAGCATCTAAAGAAATGATAAGTAGACTGCTCATAATAGATGTGACATGCTTATTTCTTTAGTGTTAGGAAGAAATCTCACAGATAGAGAAACAAACTGGGAACAACAACAAAAACAACACAGGGAAAAGGAACGAGGAATGTAAGGCTAAACGCAGATCAACCTGTCCATACAAGCTCTTGAGCCTCAGCTGCTGTTATACTCACATGCCTAATGATGGTGATTTATGCCAACTGAAGTATTGGCCCATGGTACTGAAGAGCACTAGGTAAAACAATGAAATGGAGATGTTTAACCTAGTATTTTTTTCAAATAAGCTAAAGAATTGAATCTAACCACAGCTGGATGTCCACCCAATTTTAACATTCAGATTTTATACAAACAGACCATTGCTGAGACCCAGCTATACTCAAGGGACTCCCTCTTTCCCCGATTCCCCTTCCTCCTTTGGGTTGATAACAAAAGGTTTAATTTATTTCTTTGGGAAGAACCATTTTAAGGTCCAAGATTGCAGGATGCTGGGTCACAGGATGAGGGGCTCCTATGCTTGCCAGTAGTCCACGTGACCCAATGAAATGAGAAAATTCTTTAGTTGTCTGAGCTGCCATGCAGTATTCTCTGGGAATTTGGACAAAGACCCACAAGAGAAGTAAAAGGGAAGGTTTTTCTTTCTGTCTCAGGCACTTCACAGCCACTGTCAAATTGCAGCAATCATCAGCTCCTCCTTTATTGGTATTCAAGACTTGTCACTATTCCCCCAGTCTCTAATGCTGGATACAATCTGCCATTTAGCCACCACAGTGAAGCATGTTTCTCAAGCCATTACAGTGAGCTCTCAAGGCAAAGGGAAAGTCACCTCATGAATACTAACGTAGCTCTGTCATATTGACCTGTCTGTGTTCCTGTAACCCAAGAAGAAAAAAACCCTTACCCTCCAGGCATCCATTCACCATGTCACGTTTTTTTTTGAAAGCTTTTCAAGGTAAGACATCCAATTTACTGCCACTTCTTTCTCTGTAACCTGATAAGAACTGATAAAATTACCAGGCACAAAGGCTGTCATGAAATATTCCTATTTTTCAGCACACACAGGAGTTATGCAAGAACAAACAGTTCTCGGCTGAAGTGTCACATTGTGGGGGACATCACGATTGTTTGGGAAGCAATGAAAAAAGGAAAGCTGTATTTGATGAAACCACCATACCTCATGCAATAAAGGGCTCTACAGGAATCTGGTCAAAGCCACCTGCACCTGATTCACAACGTTCTGTCAGTCTAAATTTAAGCAGATAGAGTATTTTTTCCTTCAAAGACATCAAAGCAATTGGCAAAGCACTAGCTGTCACAATAGTCCCGGGAAAAATGCATTATCCCCACCTTAACACAGTGAGAAACTGTGGTAATGAAAGGTTCAAACTATCAAAGAGTGAGGGTGGAAGGCATAAAGCTGGTATCCTGAATCTATCCTTTTCTGCCCTCTAAACTATTTTTTTTCCCTTTTTAAACTCATTTTGGAACAAAGTAACTCCTTCCACGCCTAGGGACTTTGAAAAAGTCTGTTCTTAGTGTGTCTACATTTGCTACTCAGAAGCTGGGAGCATCAAACGTTCTGTAAAACACAACATGAAAGGCAAGATATTTCCCATGCTCACTTGCAGTGGGCACAAATAATTGTTAAAGGGAGATATATTTTAGACAAAGTGTTGGATTTTAATAAATTTTTTACCCAAAAATTCAAGTAAAATTCTGGATCCTTTTATCAAGTTAGTAATCACATTCAAAGGGCTGTGATGCCAGAACCTGGGATACCTGCATTTCCTTCTCACATGGTCCTCACAGCTCAAAGGTGGGCCTCTGTTGTGAAGCGGAGTCCAGGAGTGTAATTCCAAAGAAATTCCATTTTTCCTTTGACTGTTGGAGGGGATTTGTGTCCCCAGAGCTCAGCACACCTACAAAAGGTCACAGGTGAGAACTGGCAGAACAGTGTAAGTCAGCTTTGGTTTAATTATAATGTCACACTCATAAGTCATAATATATGCTGGATTCTGAAGGTCTTTTTAGCACAGAGGATCTTATTTCTATGGTTTTGCTGATGAAGTTGCATGGAAAGCATGCCTGAAAATTGAATGCATTGGCAGTGTTAACACAATTATTACTTTTGGTTTTCCCACAACTGGTCAGGATTTAATTTTGGTTTTCCTGCAGACATGTAACTTACTTTATGCACACTGCTTTAAATCAGCTTGGTTAAAGTGAGAGACAGGCTTTAAACTGAGCCCAACTTCATGTATGGCTCCCAGCAAAAACCCAAAACTTCTCCTTGCTCTAGTTCCATAGGTTGATCCAAGTTTGAACACTCCTGAGCAGTTTGGCCATCAGTAAAAGAAAAAGAGCAGGTATGAAATCTGAATACTTTCTTCAAAATTTAGATATGGGACCCTTATTCCGATCCATCTCTAATTCCTGAACACTGCTTGATATATCCTTACACTGAAATATATGGTAAACACTAAATTAGTTTTGGAACTCATTAAAGCCTTTATAAAAAGCAATGATAAAAGTCATGTTTTAAAAGGAACAAGATGGGCATCAGTTTGTGTTGGAACTGCTCTCCTAGGCAAGCCTGGTGTGACTTTCCAAAGGCATCCTCCAGTTTCCAGGCAACCAGGGCTGTGCTCCTGCTCTTAAATTGTAACCATCATTGCACTTTGCTTATTAATTCTTCAGCAAATGGAGGAAAGTTTCCATTTCTTTTGATGGCTAATGTATTTTATGGTTCATGAAACAGCCCTGGACCCAGTAGTTTCTATTTAGAAGAAGCTCAGACTAAAGTGAAAGAGCCAACCAGGACTTGGAGGTCGTAGGAGGATAACAAAGTTCTGCCTGCTGCAACGATGAGAGCTGGAAAAACATTTTCAGATTTTTTTTTTTCCCATGAAGAAAAAGAATGTCCAAGTATTTGGATTGACTGAGCAGCTTTGCTAATGTTTGATCAGATGGCTTCTGGAAGAAAATCTGCTGGGAAAACACCCCACACCACTTTGAAATGAAGACATTTGGTTTGATGCCTCCAAGATGAGAGATTTAATTCCCTTTTTATCTTAAAGCATTTCCTGCTTTGAAGGTAACAGAAATTGTAGCCCAAATTAGGCGATGATTTAATTTGAAGAAATTGCTTATCTCATTCTGAAATGTTTATACATACATATATTATTTAATATTAATTTAAAGACAGCAAGAGAGAGCAAATTCGGCTCTTACACAAATCCTTATTATTCCCATACTGGAAACACTCTTCTACTTTTATTTTAGGCAATTAATTTTTGCCTTCTTCTCATGACAACACCATTGTCCTGTACGAAATAAGGTAATATGAATAAAGAGGTACCATTATTTTGTAGGAGGGAAGGAAGGAGATCAACATTTGGAACAGGTGTCCAGATACCCCATTTAGATGATCTATTAAAGTATTTTCAGTTTTGCAATACAGCAGCTAAGAGCTAAGTGACTTCATTACAGCCCAGCATTATGAGTAACTGGAATAGGGACCAAGTCTCCAGAGTCCCCTTTGGAGCCTATAAGGTGTTGTGCAAAACTTACTTACCTTAGAAATCACCTGTTTTTATTTATCAGGATGCATAAAGACTTCAATTTTTATTGCAATTTTGGAGCAATGCAGAATGTTTTACAGTCAAAACTAAAACTTCGTGTTTGCTTACAATCACAGCTTCTTTGTGCTGTATTTCATTAAATAACCTCAATTTTCAGGGATGGGAATAGAGGGCAAACCATACTGCGCACTGTGATTTTTTTGATGGCTTTCTAACCTTGGAATGATTGAGAGCTACAGAAAGAAGTGGCACAAAAACTTAGGCAAATACATTTAAGGTTCCACGTTTCAGTTGGCTCCACCCCTTGCTCACCAGCAGTGAAGATTGAAGGAAGACACTGAGAAGGGGCAGCTCAGGATGGCACCTGCTAATTGATGATACCAGTTTTCATCAGACTTTATATCCACGGAGAGAGAAATTTAAATGGACTAACAAAGAATAAATGTAGAACCAACTCATCATGTGGTGTAAATCAGAGCATTCCTACTGGAGTACATACAGGACTTATGCCTTGCAAAATATCCGATGTGGAAACAGTCTGAGAGAACACTTGCCAAAGAGATTTACAGCAGGAAAAGACATTCTGTTTTAATCTAATACAAAGATCCAGCTAAACCATTTTTCAGTGACATTTCAGTTTTATAATTACTGAGTTGTGCTTTGCACATGCTTACATGAAAAATAAAATAAAAGCTAATTTTAGAGTCCTCAATCAAGCTTGCAGTTAGTCCTAAATCTTGATGAGCGGCTCCAGTTATTATCTTCTATTTTTAAAATATTTTGATTCATTTTCCTATTCTAAAGAACGAAACTGTAAATCATTTCTGCTGGTTCCAAAGATTTTTTTTTTTTCTTTTAATCAGTAAGAAACAAATGAGCTCTAATACAAAGACAGGGAGAAAAAAAAAACGCACCAAGTAAAACCAAGTTCTCCCAGTTACTGGAAATTTCTGCCTGGAGAAAGCAGTCCACATTGTCAAATTGCTCAATATGGATCTTTTTCTGAAATAACACTACTTCTCCAATGCTGCTCACTCATACTCTTGCAGGCTATCATATCTGTCACAGCAATAGCTGACGTGCCTTGGCCAGCAAGGAACGCGGAGCTGGTGCCAAGGCGTATTTACCCCTCCCATGGCCAGCACATGGATATAAGCCTGGGACCTGCAGAGCAGTCCCCTGCAGTACTAGGAATCCCAGCAGAACTGGGCCTGCCCTGTGCAGTAGCAGTGGGACTGCTGTGCCCCGCTGAGCTCACCCCCAATGGACACTGACCCACCTGCACGCAGGAACAAACACGGCAGGAAATGGTTTAATACTTCCTGTGGTCCTTGTTTGGTTCTGCAGTGAAAACCAGTAGTGAGGAGGGTGCTTGGGGTCCGAATGACCTTGGCCACAGGTGAGATGGGAGACAAATCACATCCCCCGTGAGAAGCAGGCAGTGGTCCCCAGGTGGGTGAGCTGAGAAGCTCTCATCAGACCTGCTCTGGCTGCTCCTCAACACACACACTTTGAGAAACAACAGGGTGGAAGGAAGACAGGCACCTCCGGGAAAGAGCTCAGGGATAGAAGCTGTCTGGGATCTTGTGAGTTCCAGTGGAAATGCTGCTGAGGATATTTCTCTCTCAGGCTGATTTTTTTTTTATTTTTAATTTCTCTCTCAGGCTGATTTTTTTTTATTTTTAAACATTGTTACCAGCTGTTTAACACTTCCTAGGCCTTGCACAGGGGCCAGGCAGAGACCAGCTACTTCAGCTGCAGTCTCTGTCACCATCCACTAGCACAGCCTCTTATTTTGTTACCCTAGCCAATATAACAAGAAGTTGCTTGTAAGAGAAAGATAAATATTACTAAACCAGGCCATCCTTAATGCTGATGTCTCCATGGAGCGTTACAGAAGTTTTGGCTGCCACCTTGCAGCCAGACACACTGCGGGAGGATGAAGAAGGCTTTAGGCTCTTGCTTGCTCTGTTGTGGTACACATTGTCCTGGTACAACCCAGTGCTTGTAGTGGGAGAGACCAAAGGAAAAAATGCATAAATCACTGAGCACTGGGCTTTCCCCTGTCCCAAGGGGGCACCTCCCACATCTGCCACGGCACCTCACGCTGTTCCCCTCCCACATTTACCACGGTATGGAGGCTTCCCTGGCCTTATGTCACCAAAGGATGATAGATTTGGGTTCTATATTTTTTAGCAAGTCCTGAAGTCACAGAAATCTTTAGCTGCCTATCAGCACTAGAAAGCTTAAGTGTCCCTAGAGTGTTTCTAGCCAGAAGGAAGAAATCCCAACCCTGCCCCTCCCTGCCCCCCCCCATAAACCCCATTAAGCTGAGGCACTGAAGCTATTTTTCATCTCATTTAGAGATTTTCACTTGGGCTATTTCAATTTGTAAACCTCCAATTTTTAGAAAAAGAACGTATAAGTCCACATCCCCTTTCCACATTGGCAGCTGAATACCTGACAGAAATTAAACATTATTTGCTCTTTGGCTTTCTACTTTGCCTAGTTTATTCCAACCTCTGAAACCTCAAGGACATAAAACATCATAAAAATAAAAGCACCAATAGCAAACCTGTCATTCTTAAGCAGAACATCCACCTCATTAAACTACAGAATTTCCAAAACCATTGAAATGCAATTTTTACACAAAAGCAGGACCTTCTCCATTAATGAAAAGGAGTGTGGAAAACCTTCTCTTCTAGATCATTAATGTCAATCAATCTGCCATGGATTTGCATCAGAAACAATGAGGAAAGATGTGATCTCTTCTTGTACAAATCCGATCAGTGCAAGAACCCAGTTCTGGGACACTCACACCTCCTGCAGCAAATCAGGTTATGTATTGCTGGAGCTTGTAAGCAGCATGATCACAGCAAGGGTGACAGGGCTTTGCAGGGCTGATGGCAGGAACAGAGGCACATTAGGGTTTCCATGTGTTGGACCATTATTTGCTCTAAGTCTCAGAAAATGGGGATACAGGAGTAATGTGCACAAGTTAACTACCTGGAACCAGTAGGAGAAAAGAAGCTATGCTTGCCTTCTCTTCCTCTGGCTAAGCTGTACCACTGTGAATTGATAATGAAGCCCTTAAAATTAAAGAGCAGCTGGATTCGATTCTGGAACAATCCCCGTACCCAGCAGCATTCCATCACCTTGCCCATAGTAGGAGGTAGATAAAAAAACCCAGACAAATCTTGGGACTGAATACAAGGGGGAAGAGCTGGTTGGCTTACATCAAAGGATGGAGAGCCATCTGAGGGAACAGCTTCTTTTCCTTGGAGTTCAGTGTGGTTTGCAATCTGTTAGTGCGCCTGCATGTGCCAAAACGCTCTGTTAATGTTACTCCAAACAGGATACACATTGCCTGAAACATTCAGCCTCATGCAAGATCACTGTCCTACGTGCTTATGCTTGAGTCACAGAGGAAGAGAATGGTGCTCTTTGGGTGGCAGCATCCCAAATGAGCTCCTCAGGCTCACCATAACAAACAGTGTGCCTGTTGAGGATTGGCTCCTGTCATTAAAATTGCAGGCATGCTCTGGGTTCATCCTTAACTGCTTGTTGCTTCCTGATGATTCCTTGTGTGAGACAAGCTCCAATCCATGTTGCAGCACGAATCATAATTCACTGTGCACTTTATCCTCTGCAGCTTGTTTTTTTAATTCCACACATCCTTGCTTTTACTCTCTCCTTGAGGTTTAAGGGCTTTTCATTCCTTAGGGTTGAAGATGAAGGTTTGAACCCCCAAACTCATTGGAGACATTATAAGTTCAACAACAAGAAATGAAATACAACTTATTTTACCTATTCAGAGATTTAAATTCATTCAGCTTCCTTCATAAAACAAGCTGAGCAAAGAGCCAAGCAACAGCCATTGAAAATTACCTTAATTTGTGATAATGTGAAAAATATAACGAGCTGTAGAAGCTGTGCCTGAAGTTCCCTGGGAGTAGAACCCTATGGAATTTTGTCCCTCCCAAAATGCTAAATAGTGGGGCTGAGCACCATGTGCTTTTCCCTATATACAACAGATCACCTTCTTAATCCTTCTGGAGCCAGAAAGTGCCTTGAGAAACCACTATCACTTAACAGTTATATCCAAGAATGTAAGACCCTTGACCTGGAGTAGTAAATAACATAAAGAACATCTCTGTGTCAAGATTCCCTCATGATAACACAAGCACAATCTGCATGCATTTGATTTTTCTCTTGAACAATAGGGCACTAATTCTTGTTGAAGTTGCTGTTGCAGACTTGCTCAAGGTTAGGTTTCATCTCCTACTGCTGGCACAATCTCTTCTTGGCCCTATTGGCTCTGTTTCCATTTCCTCTCTTGCTCTAACTGCAGCCTCTTGCACTCTGACACCGCAGACTCAGCTTTCTCACCCACTACTGTATTTTCTTACTTCCTTCTCTAGAAGTTAGGAGAATAATGTTAAATGATGCTGCCCTTTGGCTCTGAAGCAAGAATTATCCCATTTCATGTCTTACAGGGACTCTGTTTGAGACTGGTCTTCGGACTCCTACAGGAGCTTTCCCTTATTATTTTCTGCATCTTTCCTGTCTCCTCAATGTGCTGTGTGGGAAACCTGGAATAGTTACTTCCACCTGGGAAAACATGCAGCTTTCTGGGCAAGACACCACAAGTCTGTGAAAAGTCATGAGCTTAACACAGAGGGCCTGTTTTATTGAGAATTCATAGACTTTCTCTCCTGGTCCTTTACTATACCCCACATTTTGCCACATTTTGCCACATTTTGAGGAAGAGAATTCCCTCTATATCAGAAGTTCCCACGTGACAATTACATGGCTGTCCCATCCCTCACCTTCTGCAGTGATGGAAATGCTGCCTCTGGTCACCTTGTGTGACCCATGTCCCTGTTGACTCTGTGTGCCAAGAGAAGGACACATTCCTGCAGTTCTGTCCCTTTAGAAGCCAGCATGTGAGTGCAGAGGGAAGGGCTGGAAGCCCACTGAGCCAAACTGCCTTTCCCCACTGCCACAACCACACATGTTCCTTCTCCAGTCACAGACAAGTTGACTCCAGCCCTTTCTTGGGCTGCCTGACTGAAACACGTGATTTCTGGTTGAGAAGGACCCTCAAGGTTTGGGACAGGTGTTCTCAGGTCACCTCATAGGTTTGCAAGAAATAACTCTAATAGCATTCAGTAAGGTAAAAATGCAGATTAAAAATAGCAAAGAAATCAACTTTCCTCTGGACCTCCACGATGTGCACCCCTGACTGTAATTAAAAGCAGCAGCTGATGCCTTCTGCCCACTCCTCTTCTAAGAGCATCTCTCCCCAAAACCACACACAGCCCTGCAGCCTCAGAGCAGGGCTTGCAGCCCAGATGGCTGCTCTGCTCCCAGCCTCAGGGAAGTGCCAAACCCATATTTGACTTAGACCTGTCGATTTACATTAAACACCTCAAGAGCAATACGGTTAAGGGCAAAAAAAGAAATAGGGCCAAAAATCAGCTGAGAGTGCGAATGAAAACAAGCACAAAACATGAGAAACAGAGTTAAACCAGGACAGACAGAAATGGAGAAGAAGGAGGTAACAGCCAGGACACCTGACCAGAGTGCCAACGGGCAAGGGAGGGATGGCACCTGCCAGCAGCAGCACTTCCAGTTCCCACAGGTGGGAGAGGGCAGCTGAAATACATGACCAGGGGCTGGTTGAGAAACTCCCCTGCCCAAATTACCTTCTTCCTCTGTAGTGCTCTTCCAATTATCATGGGAGTGCAGAGCTCTTTGTTACTGCAGGCTGGTAACAGCACCATGTATCCTTCCTTGCCTGATGTCTGCTTAGCCTCACCACCTCTAGGCCACAATCTATTGACCTGATGCAGGGTCAGGTCTTACAGCTCTCGGCGATTGATGAGCTCCATTCAGCTGCATAATTTGAACCCAAGATTTTGTCTTTTTTCATGTAAATATTCCAGCAAACCAATTCCCTGTTCTAGTCTGAGGATTAGAGTTCATAGTCAGCATCTGGGACTACATGTAGCATAAAGAAATCTATAATCAATTGTCAGAAATACTGAGAAAGAGTGCTATACAATGATCAAGGATAAGAAAGAAGGGCAGAGTATGCCTGCTAAAAGAGGAATAGTTTACAAGACATTGTGCTCCTGCTCTGGTCACTTTACATTTTGCATAGTTGGTGAAAATCCCACTTTTCAAGGAACAGTAATTTTTTGCTGAGTTTTCTCAAGTTCAGCCATTATTTTACAGTGCTCTGAGGTGTGTATGTGACAATAGACACTATCTATGACAATAAAACATAATATTTCTTATTAAGTATTACAGTGAAGTGTGTAGAAGGGAGGTAATAAATATGATATACATATAGGGAGTAAAAGCAGAAATCAGGAAAAGCAAGAGAAAGGAAAACGTAGCTCCAGAGACATCAGTTTTGAAAGCTTGCTTACTCTCTCTCTCTCTGCCTCTGAGATGCTGGGATTTGTTTGGGTACCCCTCTGTGTTGTCCCAAGCTCAGCTAAAATAGATCTCATTCATTTCTGTCTATGCCTTACTCTTGATCCCCAGGCAGTTTTTCAGCAAGCCACACAGTTCACCAACAAACCTGACACTGCCAGGGCATTTGAAAACCTACCCACTGTACACCAAATAGCTGTTCTGCTGCCAGAAAGGCCAAACAGGCCTCTGATTGCAATTGTTATGCAATTACTGTGATTGCAGCTTTGCTGGACATTTTGCTGAAATGTCTCTGATAATCAGTGAGGAGCAGAACTGACTTTTCACAAGTGCCAATATCATCCATTTAGAACTTACAGTCTGTCTCTATCAACAAGGCAGGTAACGTTCTGTGCTCGTATTCTGCCACCTGTGGTATTTATTCATTCCCAGTCTGAAGCACAAAGACAAACCTGTTCCAACAACGCTGTAGAGCAACCAGATCTTTAAGGAAGAAACAGCCTGTCTGTAGGCCAGACTCCTCTAGTTAGCCTGTGCAGAGCACACACTAAAAAAGCCACCTAATTAGACACATGGTGAAACTAAAGCTCACACTGCTCAACACCACACAAAAACTCCATCCTTCTCTCCTTACACTCAGCACATTCATAAAAGATGCAAAATACATTCAATTTCAAAATGCAAGTGAAAAACCTTTGTAAGGTGTGTAGGTATTTGAAAGATGTGTATAAAAAGAAGAAGTTTTGTCACATCTCTCTTTAGCAAGCATTTTGCAAAATGTCTCTGCATGTTTGGCGGCTGTTGTGCTCGAGGGGTGGGGAGAAAACACGCAGTCCCTGGTGGTCCACCTGCTTCCTTTTAGGTCCTGCTGCCTCGGGCTCTGGGATTGGTAATTACTTTATGCAGTCAGCACCAGTTGTCGCCTGTTTCATGGTTTTCTCCTTCATGACTGGTGATTTGTACCTGTCAACATAATGGCATCAGCAGGTGCAGCCACGGCTGGTGCCAAACTGAACCTGGAACTGTGACAATGATTCCAGCAGCTCATTTCAGGGACTCGATGGTCTCATTTCTCTAACTGCTCTGAAAATGTGCCCTGTTCCCAAACTGAACAAATCTGCTGTTGTGCAAGTTTTTATGCACTGAGCATGACATATACATTTCTTCCTTAACCATCAATAACCCTGCTAGGGGTTCTAAAGTCCTCAGCAGAAGAGCCACACACATCAACTATTGTGATGGATACTTTCATCAAAGGCATTGGTAAAAAACTTAATCTTTAATACTTAAAGATGAAGTATTTACTTACTTTCATTTGAAATTCAAGCCAAGATTGGAATCGAGGTTCCAAATGCTTAAAGGATAGTGGTCCCCACACTCTAGTGCTTCTTCCCATCACAATACATTGTGCAATTCTTACACAAGTGAAAAGTTTCACTGCACTTCAGATGTCCACCTGGTCATGCACATACGAGGTAAGGAAGAAGAGGTAGAGTAGCATTCATGTATAGTTCTCAAACATCTGTGGGAATATATTATTAAAAGTCCACAAAAAATACAATGTAATGAGATTTCTCATTTTCACAAAAGCTAATGATCTGCATATTTTACTCTTTTTCTCCTATTTTTTTTTGTACTTGGAACATTAATTCCTTTGTAAATATTTTAACAATTTCATTGTCACCTTTTTTGCATTAAAACCTTGCAAAAATCAGAAAAAAAAAGGCAAGCTGAAATTTCAAACTAGCAGCTGGACTACAGGAGACAATTCTGTTAAGTGAACACTAATTATTTTGCAACTTGCAACAAAATTTATCAAGAATGTGAAAACACCATGCTAAACAGTATAATTGCTCATGGTTTTCTGGTTATACGCACTAGACAAACTCCATTATGCCTCATGCAGAGTACTCAGCCATCTCTTTCTAGTGTGTTCTTCAGTGCCATTGCTCTCTACAGCACTGAAAATTTGGCAAACCAGAAGTGATGCAAATGCCTTTTGCACAAGGATGAATTTTACTCAAGATAAGGAAAAATGGCACGCAGTAACTACTTGAAAGACAATTTCCAGAAGCTTTGACATATCACAAGAGGCAATGCAAAGCAGGAGCCTTGAGGTTTCTCATTTCTCTAGCATCTGCAGCATGTCATGGTGATACAACAAAGTTCACACTGCTTAAGAAAATTCCAAAACAAAACCTCTGCCTTTATTAATCTCTTAAGCTCCCCAAATTTGTCTCCTCCTACTCCTTTACTATTGCACTTTAATATTTGCCTCTGCTCATGCTCTAAAGCCTCTTGGAAAGGTGGACTCTATTTATTTATTAAACACATTGTCTAGATCCAGGGTAGCTGTGAAGAAGTAAAATTGGCTACTTCCAAATACAGATGGAACTGTTTAAAAATCTGAGGATTGTGGGGTTTTTTTTCCTCTTGAAACACTTAACAATATAGCTGGTAGTGACATTGGGGATGACAAGGTAAGAAATGTAACAACAGCAACCACATTTTGTGGGTTAGAGGATTTGAAACAAGCATTTTTGAGCTTTAAGAGATTACTGATCACAGAGAGAAAGGCCCATCCCACAATCTCCACCATTTTAGCTGATTTCTTCTCACTTGACATGTTCCAGGATGTGTGATCTGGTAGAACACTATCTCTTTGACTGCAGAAATTACTACTAAAAAATCTTTGTTGTGCTTGAACCAAATTCAATCACAGCGATAAAACTTAAATCTAGACATTGTTCGCAGTTTTAAACAACTGGATACTTTATTTTCTAAACTATTTTGCAACTTTGTGCCCAGGCTTCCAGTTTGTCAGCCCTAGTAACATCACTGGATTTACTTTAACTCACATCATGAGAAAAACTGTGGCAGAAATACCAGCCTGCAGCCTCTGTAAGTCTGCAACTGGCTTCACCTAATGACTCATAAATACATATACACTGACTATTTTCCAAGCACCATCAAATAGAATGTCATGAAACCCTTGCCCTTTATTCTCAGTGTTTCTGAAGCACAGCACCACAAGAAAATTCCACTGTCTCAGAGTTTTGCTGCTCAACCCAGATAAGCTATTTACCTACTGGTAGGCTTGGGAGGGCAGCTATTTTCTTAGATAGGACACAGACATAGGACACCTTTTTGAAAGAAGATGCCATCAGAATACAATCATGGTTACTTTCCTTTAATAACATGTATATTTTTTAGTTGGTGTAAAGCAACAGGGCAGCTCCAGGGTTCATCAAAGGCCTTTTTACTGCACATTTTTCACTGAACTCTGATTCTTCTCCAAGAGTCCCCCCTATGAATGCTGCATGAAAGCTAAAAGAGAAAGACATAGCTGATACAGCTCCTTTTTTCCTTTTTCTCTGCCTAGCACAGTCTCTCACAGTTGTTAAACATCTGTGGCTGAATTTAGTGTTACTAAAAAAGCAATGGTAATGAAAAGAGCCACAGCCAAAGTGTGTGGGATATGTCTATGTAAGGTCCAGTCACTCTCAGCCTTATCTGACTTACCACAATTCTTGACTTCTATTGAGAATTCCATGGTTTACTTTTCCAAAGCTCTTGACACAATCATACTGAAGGACTCTGTCATCCTACTGATTATCTTTTGGTTGTTGTTATACAACTGCTCTACATTATTTTTGGCTTAGGGTTTCTTGTTCTTGTTTTCTGCATTTGTTCAGCTTCTGTCCCAGGTGTAGTCTAGTCCCTGACTGATGTTCTGTGGTACAGTCCCTGTTGCCAGCAGATAGGAACCTCCCATGTCCTTAAGCCACTCCCATTCAGAAGACAAAGACTTTAGCAGAGAAATTCAAGGGTCTTGCCCCATGTCCTACTTAATGCCATTAAAATGGAAATGTTTCTGACTCCTATAGTTCAGCACTCCAACCTCTGCTCAAGACAGACATGTTGATTAGATCTATTTAAGAGCTTCTTAATTTTAAATTATCTTAATTCCTCTGCTCTCTCAGTTATGTGTTCCACTTCAATAGCCTTTGAGTGAACTGTTTATGTGGCACTGAGGGCTGGGACTCAAACTGAGGCTTCCCTAGAAGACAATCAGTAAGTGTCAGAATGCATTCCACTGGCAGTGGCAAAGTAACGAGGGGAAGGAGGCTGCATGTTTGATGCTTCCAAATGCATTAGAGCCCCCACTCCTGTCACTGCCTTGTCCCATTTGCTTATACATTCACACCTCCCCATTGCTCTCAGTTGCCAAACTGAGGAGACAGAGTGGTGGGAGAATAGGTCTGCACCACTTGCTTACGTTTGGAAAACCATAAACCCATGATGATTACTAAGGCATTTAAAATGAATTAAACTAATGTCATGGATTATGTAACAAAAAAAAAAAGTGTATTCTATTCCATCTGTGGAAGCAGTTGGGAGATGTTTTTCCTTATCTCTTGTAACTCCAGGGAGGAGGGGGCGGATGCCTTCTGATAATGGGACAGCTGTTAAAACCAGGTGGGGCAGTGTTTCTTATCTCTCTCACCACGGGTCCACCCTCCAGGGGGATATCCTCTGGTAAGAGGCCATTAAGGCTCACCAATGACATGACACATTACATCCTCCCACTGTGAGATGCTCCACCCAGTGGTGGGGAACCAAAAGTTCCTACCTAGAAAAAACCCGAGACATCTGAACACCAGGTAGCCAGTCTTCCACTGGATCCCAGAGGAGCCTGCTTTTTCCACTGGAACTCCCAGAGGAAGATCAGACCCATCTCACCACCCCTGGACTTTCTTCAGGATCATCTCTACTCCACAGAACCACACCTTTTACTCCAGGAAGACTTATTTGAACTGCTTGCAACACCCTGACCAACAGGGCATCAGGTTGTATCCCTGACTCTGTCAGGGTTTTTCTAGG
The DNA here is from genome assembly GCA_013397315.1 of Donacobius atricapilla. Lineage (NCBI taxonomy): Eukaryota > Metazoa > Chordata > Aves > Passeriformes > Mimidae > Donacobius > Donacobius atricapilla. Next base: position 517,125 of record WBMY01014653.1, read on the forward strand.
ATTTCTTTTTGTTTGTTTGCCTTTTTTTTTTGTACTACTACATTTTTTTAAATATTCCTAGTAAAAGAACTGCTATTCTTTGCTCAAAAGCCCTTAATTGCAAAATAATAATAATCTGGTGGGAAAGGAGTTTACATTCCCCATTTCAAGGGACGCTCTAGCTTTCCCTGACAGACAACTGTCTTTCCAAAACCAGGACAATTAAATATACTTGGTTGAGTTAAGGGGGCTACGCAACTTTGTCTATAAATTTATTTTTAAAAACCCCACTTTCTATGTGTGACTGATCTGCAAATATTGTAGCAGTAGACCTCAAACTGCAACTTCAGTGAAGGCCAAGTGTTGCCCTTTTTTCACACTAGAACATTGAGCTGTCAACAGAAAGAGTGATCGGAGTTCTAGAAAAGATTCTCAGTGGTGCGGCTTTCCCTGCAAATGAGTTCTGTCAAGGACAGTATAAGAGCCACTCTGGCATGTGAGGCTTTCTTTCCATTACTTCAAATTGTTGTAAATCATTAACTGTCCCTGAAATTTTGCTACAGTTGCTAGGCAGAAGCAGCTGATTTATAAAACTTCCATGTGGCAAGGAAATCCAGATTTAGACATTTAGAAGAAAATCATTTAGAGCAAAGAGGGTGGGATGCTAGGAGAAAAGAGAAAATCTAAAATACACTTAACGCTATGTTTTTCTCCCGATTTATATTTATGCCTAGTGAATTTTTGAGAATCTTTATATCATCACATATGGTACATACTTAATTGGAGGCAGCAGAACTGACAATAATAATAATATTCCGAAGTTGTTGGGTATTCTGATGTGACAGCAGTAGATTTGTTTTTTCCTATTTAATAGATCATTCTTATTTTATCATGTATGTTTTTGCCAACAATTTATCCTACTTTTTATTTTTCTAAAAATGCTCCTAGCAAGCTTTTTCAAGTAGCAGGCTAGCTGGTTTTCTTTACCATGTGCCACGTGGGGCAGTTCACCCAGCAGCTGATGCTGTACTGCATTCATTGCTTGCACCTTAAAAAATTGCACAGTTCCTTTCACTGGGCTACTGAACTGCAGGCATGTCTGTCATCATACAGCCCTGAGATATGGGAAGCAGAGAATTAGTCCAAGAATTTGAGTGAGAAGCTACTCTACCCTTAGAGGAGAAAAGCCGTTTTCCCTGGATGCATGCTGTAAGTCTTTGCTTCTCATTTCTGAGATGCACAAACTTTTGTTTGACAACATCTATCTGATTTATTTTATTCCTCCCTTTCTTCTACTATTTTTAAGAGTGCAATGTGCAGCCAAGTTAAACTTCAGGACTCAGAAATTAGATGTCTCTCTCAATATACTGTCTTTTTCACTTCCCAGCTTTTCATTGTGTACCATTACAATTGCATGCCTGACAGCTTTTTCATATTCATTTTACTGGATGTGTTCTTAAAAGAAAAATAATTATTTTATGTCAAATATAATTGGAAGGGGGAAGGTCCCCCAAAATACTCTCCACCCCAATAAATATGGAAATAAGTTATTTGTAAATATACCTACAATTAATTTTCCCATAGAAATTATTATTCTTTAATTCTCTAATGACAAAATATTACCTGAGGCCTTTCCTTGTGACTTTTATCTGAGTACAAATTCTGACGGCCGGATCTTTACTGCACTTCAATAAGAAAGGTGCGGGTCTTTTTGGATAGCGCCAGCCAGTGTTATTTTTAACCTCATCATTTTACATAGCCTTTCAATTGCCTGAGCTGAGATTTTTTTGAGGTATCTGCATTCTGGAGGGCTTCTGATGCTTCCTGTGGTGGCAGAAACTGGGAAACAGAAAAAGTTGCTTGAAAATATTTTAAATATAATCAAAGTATTGCTTAACTTATATTAAGGCCAATGCTAATTCACTCAATGCAGGTTTTAGATGTGCACCTCTCTTCCCATAGGCACTGACAAACAGATGAACATAGCTGGAATAGAAATGTAGAAAGACTTCAGATGTGTTGATCTGTTGATCCAATATGTTACGTTCCCTCTGCATCACCTGTCTGATGTACGTATCTGCTGCATGCTTCAGACTTTCAGCCCTTCCAGGCCTACAACCAGTCTACCTAAAACCTTATTTTTCTGGACAAATGTAGACACGTAAAAAAAATTAGGTTGAAATCTGAAATATTTTGGCTTAGAATCAAAATATTTTGGTTTGGAAAAGTTGCACCTGAGACACTGAAAACCTGTCAGAGACAGTCTATCCACCAGGATGGCCAGTGTCCCCCCTTGTGTCACACACGTGCCATGCACACAGGCCTTCTCACAGGATTAGGTGACCTACTGTGACAAGTCCTACCATGGGACACAGTGAGAGGTAGATGTGAGGCAAAGGAGAACATCTCTGGACACAGAGAGCTGTTCTCCTCACCTCCCTGCTACTGTGCCTCCTTTAAAAAAATACACATAAAGTGTTAACAGATTATTTTTTTCTGTGACAGGCAAGAAAATATATGGCAAAATAATGTTTCACTACAAGAATTTCCCCATCATCCTGCCTCCGCCCCAGTCCTGATTAAATTCACACATACAAAGTAGCACTCTTTATATTATCAGGTATTTTCTGTGAGCCATTTTTATTCCTTTTATCTTCTTCCTACTTTTCCTCAGGAGCAGAGATTGTTGAACTGCTATTAAACATTATTTCTGGATGGAAAATAGGAAGGAAGGTTGATTTTGCTTCCAGCTGAGCAAAATCTTTTAATTTACAGAACCTCCCAAGCCACTCTAATCAATTAGAGAATACATTTATATTTTGTTTTGATCATCAACTAATTTTGATTCTTCCAGTTTGTTGATTAAGCTCTGATTAAGTATCTGCCTGTGACAGCATCCAGCCTTTAAGAGGTGTCATATTGTGAAGAATCCATTCAAAATACATATTTTTTTTACTTAATATGGCACCAATTTTGAAAACAATAGCATAAAGAACAGTAAAGAAAGAAAGTGATCAAGAGCTAGCAAACAAATCCTATTCACAACCAAAAGCTTATTTACATGTATTGTGAATATTTCTATTTGTCTCTGGTAAATCTAGGGCTTCAGCTCAGGGATTATTGAATGGAGAAATAAGCAACTGCCTGGCATACTAATAGGGAAAACCTCTACAGGGCACTCCACCTTTTCTGTACTACAGACCAAAACAGATTTTTTCGAACAATGGCACTGTCAAGAAAATGCTCACTGAATTAGCACTTTAGCTAGATATATTTTCATCAAAGGACACTCTGATTAAGCAAGCTTATCTCTATAAAAGGGCTGTATTTTAAAGAAAGACAAATTAGTTAGCATAACACAAGGTCTGATCCATGGCTTGCCCTATAGAATGAAGGAAATATTATGAACTCTAGTTTCTTTTTTTTTCTGTCTTTACTTTAATCTCATCTTCATTCAGCTGCATTCCTGATTTGTGACCTCCTTTTTGTCTCTTAATTTTCTTTTTTTTTTCTCACCAGAGAGGAAACAGGAAGGATGGAAGCATGAGGGATGTCTGATTAATTGATCTAGAAGAACCTCCGGACTCAGCAGGGCCCTGGCTATCATCCTGCTGCCTATGAGACATTGAAGACCAGCAGCACCAGACCCAGGATCCCATGGGAAATGTTTCCTTCTCCTCACTGCTCTTTTCTGCCCTGGAAGCTAATGCTCCAATTCTGGGAAATGGTGAGGGCCAGAAATGTGTCACCAGAGACCCAAGTTGGGCTGAAGAGATGTGATGTTTCAGTGAAATTGGAACAGATACCAGAGGGCAGTGGGGCAGGAGATTGGGTCCTAGTTTGGAATATGGTCACACACAAATACAGGGCTGAACTCTTGAAAGAATTTCTTGATAGTGTCAAAAGGACAAGACAGACACGTGGTGGTTGTACGGGACAGGAGTGTGCTGCTGCCAGGCTGTGAAGTCACAGCTATATTGAATTTCTGGCTGAGGGGGGAGAAACGTAAAGGAGAGGAATCTTGAAAAATGCAAACATACTTTAGATTTAGAGGAACTCTGCTCTCAAATAGCAGGGCCACTCTGCCACATAAATACCTCAGGAAGAAGAGTGGGTGATTGTTAAGATCATCAGACTGCAATGAGTTCTTGGTACACGTTTTGATCGTAGGGATATAGACACCCAGCTCCTGACAGACTCCTCATCCCTGACTCTTCCACAGTTGTCCGTTTTCCCTGTCAATTCTCTCACTCAAAGACAGGTCCTACCAACCACATGACTGGAATGAGCACTGGGTTCTATACATTAGTCCCTCTATTTGATAGAATTGAAAAAAGAAGAAGGGGAAGCTACAGAAAGCTGGTATTAAGGGAAGACAGTTGTGGTGTTGGTTTTTTTTTTTNATAAAGTACAGATACTGAAGAACCCACCTTTTTTTTTGTGTACAGGTCCTTTATTCCTTGCTAAGGGCAAGCTCACGCAGAGATGTATGATGGGAAGGAAACTTATCCAAATAGCTAATTATTAGTACTCAAAATTTTCTTATATTGGCACAGAGACCTGATTTGGCATCTTTATATCTTAATTAAACAATCATTTAGGAAAAAAAAAATATTTATTATCTTCCACAACCTGTCTGATCATGGTTTGAAATTTGCTTTGGTCCACCACCAGTGGAATTGTTCCAGAATTACATAAAACATTTAATTGGTAGAGAATACAGATTTCATATAGCAGCTGTGATTGAGTGCAGACACTAAATGTTTCGGAGGAAATGCTTTTCTTAAAAAATATTTAGTAAGATGTCCTCTAGAAAGAAAACCCTTTCATTCAGCTTCTTATCTCCTCTGCCCAGCCACTGCTGTTTCTCCAGGTTTTGTGAAGATGCACATCTGAGCAGGTAAGAGATTCAAACCAGAGCCACCACNGTTAGAAACTCATTAGTTGTTGAGGTAAAATAGGTTTTGAACACCTTTGATTAGCTACACCTTCCTCTTTTACAATAGTAAAATTAAAAACCAGCAATGCAAACAACAATCACATGAGATCATAGGAGCAGTCTGACACATCTGATGTAGTATATCTGCTCCACAGAGTAGCATATTCCTACGGTACCTCTCTTTGGTCTTGTATTTTCCCATAATCTATAATTTCTGAATAAATGTAAACCCAAGACATATTTAAAGCATTCACGGTTTTGAGCTGGCAGTAGGACCTGTGAATTTACCTCTCCCTTTCTCTCTGCTCTAATTATTAATATTCTCATTGCTTCACAATTAACAACTGCCGTAGGTGATTTTTCATGAGGCAAAAAATATGAAAAAATACTACCTTTATAAATAGCAAGATAAAATATAAATAGCAATAGATCATGGTTTTGTCATATTAACAGAAAGTGAAAAAAATTCTTACCTCAAGTTTTTTGATTCCTTTTCTCCTACAAAAGCTTAGACCAACGTGGAAAATATTTACATTCATCCCTACTAATGGAAAGCCATAATTCCTCTCTGGTTGCACAGTCTGGAGAAGAGATGTGGTCTATTAAGCAAGTGATCTTGCTTGAAATACAACCAATAATATATTGGCCCAAGCTAACAAATCCATCCATATTACATGCAACCAAAACTCCCATCTGCTCAGACAGTGAGAAAAAGCCACACACGTGCTCCGTGAGATGCTCCCTTCTTGGTGTCCAGGATGCCATCTTGATGCCAAGATACATTATTTGTTTTATGCTGCAGATACCACCATGAGAAGTTCAGTCATGCCCACCAAACAGAGCTCTACATCCATGTTTCCTACAGGTTTTAACACGGCACATTCTATAAACATTCCCTGGGTCTGATGGTGCTCATATCCCTCATATCCAAACCCTCAAATCCCTAGCACAGGGAACACCATAAGTAAGCACCATGCTTACAAAAAGTCTATCTCAATGGAGAAAACAACTTTTTCTGGGGCATCCCAGTTGTGACTACATCCATCTCTACTTCTGACTGTGGAATAGCTAATTCTGACTGAATGAAAAAGAAGACCTTTAAATAGTTTCCTATTCATGAACTGTTGCTTAAATGTAAACTGCTGTTTAGCAGTTCAAGAGAGGCTGGATTGTACTTTCCACTAGTGTTTGGACTGTCCAGTCTTTTCCAGTAAAAAAACTTGGCTTTCAGGAAACCATGCATTCTGCAACTAAACAGTTTTTCTCTAAAGGCTGCCCAGAGACTATTACACATGCTCAGGTAACAATGACAGATTTCAGTCTACTGCAGGTAAAATATTTCACTTCAAACATGCTTTTAGACAGAATGCCAATATCTGTCATGATCAACTTCAAGCTCATGTTGAGTAGCCTTCTAGTCTTTGTTAGTCCTCCTGAGGACCAGGTTAGACAGTTCTCACAAGAAAGAGTTCCCATTTAAATGTTTCAACCTTTCAAATCTCAAGTAGCTACTACATGAGAGAACAGAGACAGTAAGCACGTTGTTTTTGTGGGTGTATCCACACCAGTGAGGCCACTCTGGGTGTGCCTTCCGGTTAGCTGGAAGCTGTGGATTTGCAAAACATCAAAGCCTAAACTGTCAGTCCAATTAAATGTTCATGAACAACATTCAGTCCAAATACAACACACCACGCTGAATAATCAATGCTGTTTGCCAGGCTTGATGATGACAAACATTTTGTTTCCATTAAAACATTTTTGTATGTTCTGCTATATCCCATATTTTATGTTAAATTATATACGTTTTACAGGCCAGGTAAGAAACCTAGTGAAATCACATAATGCTGATCTCACTGCAAAAGACTAAGTATCTTTTCAATTATAAGTAGTTTTCCTATAAAAAGACACTGTGGATGAACTAGAGCTAGGATTTTTTTATGTTTACATGTAGAACAAGAGAAGTTGATAGTGTCATCTGGAAGCATCTTTTATCCTGAGGCCATTCAAACAGACAACATGCAATGGAACAATCAGAGAAGTCTTCAGAAAGACAAGAGGTGTGAGGGAAACACTGGATCCCTTTATGGATACCAGCATGACAGCTTTAATAGTGGGAAGCTGTCTAGCTGATCTCCTGTTATGCTGGGGAGACTCTCTTCTTTTTACACATATCCAGGGGAAGGTGTCAGAAAGTGTCTCCACAGGCCTAATTCTATGATGTGGATTTTGACACAGATGCTGTTCGTAGGCACAAAAGTAAAAGCTCCATAAAATCTGAAGGAAACAGAGTTTAAATTGAATCTAAACAGGCTCCAGCACAGTAAAAACAAAAGCATTTGTTAAAATCAAGTTTTCTTTTCCATCCCCTTGATAGTTTATACTTGCATTTTACTATGCAATTGTGCTGATCAAGCACTCTTAAAATAAGGCAGTTGAACAGAGCAGGTTCCTATCTTCTAAAGATGAAACTGAATAGAAATTGGAGATGACTAACAATCAGTTACTCACCTTTGCTGTAATTATGGTGTTTGGCCAGTAACTTTTATTGAGGTAGGTTACAATTTATTGCTCATTTGAGATAACGGCTTCTTTTACATGAACTTTTTGAGGTTGCACTGGCCATTCAAAGGCATAGCAAATTTCCCAGGTACCTATTTAAGAATATAAAGATATCAAAACCTGGGTAATTCATCGAACTGTTTATAGGAAACCCAGGCTTTTAACCCAGTATAAAATAGTATACTGGTTCTACCTTGAATGGTGTGAAAAGTAGCTCATCCACAATTCAATCATAGATATGAGTTTAAAAGTTGTAAAGAAAAAAGTAAATATATGAAAGAAGAAAATGTCTGATTCTCTTACACAGAAATATGGTAGTGTTATTAAGAAAATATGGTAATTGCAAGCATTACACAAGGAGGGAAAAATTTGACTACCAATTAGTGGAAAAACCAGAAAATTAATATCTTAATTCACCAACACTCCTTGCATGATTTCAATAGAGCTGTATTTACCACTTCAGCAGGAGTTGCTGCTATGCACACAGCAGATGCCAAGTCTGCTTCTTCCATGGAGGGTGAAAGAGTTATTGCAAGAACCAACAAAGTACTTCCACAGAACAGTGCACAGCAAGACCCAGTGAAAGTCCAGGTCTAATCCCTAAATCATCCTGAACCCACTAGAAATATGGAGAAGGCTCTCAAGAGCAAACACAAGCTTTTTTCTAAGTACAAACTGAAGGCAAACTTTAAAAATGAAAAAAACAAACTATAAGCATAAGAGCACTTAGAAATGAAGATCTTACTGTGGTTTTGGTGAAATCCTCCTAGGCTTGACTTAATCCTGACTCAGTCACTTTCTGGGTTTTAGCAGATTCTCCAGTCAGTCCCCTCTATGCGCCAGAAGTGTCTCTGACACAATGCACTTTTGTCAGGTTGTCTGTCCCTGTTCCTGCCAGCAGCCTGCACTGAGCCACAGATGCTCCCGTTGCTGGACTCCCCTCCCTGTGTGCCCCTGTGCTCTGGGAGCTGCTCTCCCAACAGCATTTTCAACAGCTCAAAGGGCAGAAGAGTGTCCCTTCCTTCCCAAGCAGTCTCCCATCTCACAGACATTTCCTGTCTGAAAGCCAAAATGTATAAATGAATGAAATATAGAGCACCATGATACTGGAAATAACTCTTCAATATAAGTACATTTTCTGTATATTTTCCCACATTTTGTTTTATCTCAGAGGTTCTTTATATTTCTAAATAATTTAACTTGTGATTATTTTAATTAAAACAATAGAACTCCAAATATANATCTTCCACAACCTGTCTGATCATGGTTTGAAATTTGCTTTGGTCCACCACCAGTGGAATTGTTCCAGAATTACATAAAACATTTAATTGGTAGAGAATACAGATTTCATATAGCAGCTGTGATTGAGTGCAGACACTAAATGTTTCGGAGGAAATGCTTTTCTTAAAAAATATTTAGTAAGATGTCCTCTAGAAAGAAAACCCTTTCATTCAGCTTCTTATCTCCTCTGCCCAGCCACTGCTGTTTCTCCAGGTTTTGTGAAGATGCACATCTGAGCAGGTAAGAGATTCAAACCAGAGCCACCACTGAGAGCAAGGCAGGCAGGCTTTGGTCATCAGGCTTTATTTGGCAGATGACAGCTTAACAATTAACACATGCACACCTTAGAACCACCTGCTGAATTGCTGCCTCTCGAGAGAGGGAGACTTGCGTGGAGTATTGTGGCAGGAGAGAAGGCTTAGGAAGCAGGGAGAGTGAAGTCTGAAAGGAAAGGGGTTTCAAACTTGTTTCTGCTGCTGTGTAACAACAGCACACACTGCAATTACTGAGTAAGGCTGTTCAACATGGAAATCACTGTTGGAGTGCAAGGTTCAAATCCCTGTCTTTGAGGCAGTAGTGTTGTAACAGCACTGCTCCCGGGAGGAGGTACTATATTATTGGAGCAGTTGGTATAGCTGGAAAGAGTAAGTCCCTTTTCCCTTACCTTATTACTTCTCATGTGGAATAATATCCTTAAATCATGTCCTTTCTCATTCTCTTCTTCTTTTCATCTTATTTCCAGCTTTTAGGCTGTCATTTTGATGTACTTTTCCCTCCTCTCCCTAAAACAGGACTCCTGGCCTTAAATCTCCAAAATATGGTCAAATAGTCACCTAACAATTAAATAAGCTACCAGATTTAGAATACAGTTACTATAATCCATTACTTTTAGAACATCTATAAGACTCGGATGATTACCTCCAGTTATCCCTTCCAATCACAACTATTTTATGATGCTATGGTTATAATGGATAATCTTAAAAATTCACGAATCAAGACATTCTGTCTGCTGAGAAAAGAGAGAATGCTACCAGATCTGAACAATTCATTGGTTTTGCCATTCCTTTTCAGGGCTCTTGACTATTACTGTTAAGGGAATTCCCCACATGTGGAAGGTGCAGATGCCTGGCAATCAGAAAAATCAGTTAGTCATCTTGGTTTTATACTCAGTCTTTAAAGGTTTTCCAAATTTTCTCTCCTTTAAAAAAACAAAGCATCTCAGAGAAATACATTTTCGCATGGGTGGTTGGCAGAAGGGATGCTGAATTTAGCTGAGAAGTCATCCACTGGGTTTCAGTGAAAACAAACTGAGCTCTTAATTGATGCAAACTTATTTGGGGATCACTAAATATGTAATGACCAGAATCAGATTATTTTGGACCACGGCCATGTTGTTCCCTACTGCTGGTGCAGTCCTTTGAGCAGATTGCTGAATTACTGCTGTTCACAGCAAACACTGAAAAACAACTTCTCAGCTTTACTGTTCATATGCTCAGGAATCTCATAACCTCCAGCACAGGACAAGCAATGAGAATTGATTATTTATCAGGGGTTTTGATGAGGGGAAAATGCAGCACTTCTTGTGGTTTGTTTTTTCCTGGATTAAACTTAAAAGCAGATATTTTCCATTGTTGTTTGTTTTTCTCTTAGAGGAGTCATTAAAACTGATTGCTCTGGCTGATTTACAAGAACTCAGGTTAAAACAATAAAGAACTAAAATGCTTACTGAGAGGATAATGCAATTTGCTTTTCTACTTACATCATTGCAGGTGGGCACAACTCTAAGTCTGAGCATTCCCATAGAAAATATCCTCAAAGCATCATGTTACTAGACAATAGAAAACAGCCAGAACAGTTTTCACAGAAAGGATAATTCCTGGAGGCAGAATATTTGCTGGTGAAATTAAATAAATTAACTTTTTAAATTAACACTGTGTGACTTATGCAGATATTACAGACTAACCCATTCACCTCCAGTCAAAAATAGTTTGCTAATTAAAGGAAGAACAAACTAGATTAGCCCTCTATGGCTTCAGGTAATTTTATTACTCAAAAGTCACAAAATATAAAGCAAAGGAAACCATATGATCTAAGATGAGAATTTCTATCCCATTCCTCAACATAGTACAAATGTGCATAATGGCAATCCTTTTCAAACTGACAATACTTTATTGTAAAGCAAACCCACACACATCTTTCCAACAAATACTAAAAAAAACACCCGTATTATTTTAAAGCAAATGATCCAGCAATCAGCAAGTGCCTGAGGGGAAGGTGGCAGAGAATACTTGACCTGCTTGACTAGAGCTGCATAGCCTGTGACAAAATTTGTTATTACAGCTGTATTTTCAATATTAGAATTTGAAAGTCACCCTGCTGTGGATGCTTGGTGTAGTCTTTCCCCTTTCTTTAGGCTCTGACTGCTATATCCTAGGAAGGAGTTAGAAAGACTCAAATGGATCATCTGGTGCATCCACCCGCCCCAAATCAACTAAAGCATTTCTGACAGATGGTTCTGTAACCACTCTTAAAAACCTCCAGCTTCCCCAGCCTCTATCTGCAATCTATTCTAGCCCTTAATTATCTTTGTCACTGGAGCATTCTTTCTACAAAGCTCCCCCTAAATCTGCTTTTGTTTCAGTTTAAGAATATTACTTTTTGCCTCACAACTTAAAGAGAACAATTTGTTCCTCTTCCTCCTTGCAGAAACTTGTAAAATATTTAAAGCCTGCTGTATCTCTCAGATTTTAGGCTAAAATCCAGTTCCTTCCATTTTTCCTCACAGGCCAGTATAATACCAGACAAATCTGGTAAGAGGACAAGACAGAGAATATGAGGTCGTATTTCTACCACTACCTGGAATTTCTGTCTTCAGAAGCTAAGGCAGAGTTAAAGAAGAGTCAAGGCACTTTCTATACAGCAATTGAATTTTGCTCACATCTGAAAGCTTCCTCTACTTTGGCACTTCCAGGAGTCTTATCAAACAAACGAAGCAGCCACCCTTCCACAAAGTGGCACAGACAGAGTTCAGAAAAGCTACAGGCAGCTTCAACTACCTGTGAAACAAACTGTGAAAGAGCATCAGGAAAAGTTTTTTCTCATTTCTTCTAATCAATCCAAAGATTCCCATTCACACTGTGGCAAATCTTTCTATTTGAAGAGTTTCTTCTTATGATATGGAAAATATTGTTCAAGTGACCAGAGCTGCTGGGCTGATAATCTCAGCAACCACTGGGTCCAGCTGAGGTCTTTCCTGCTCAGTGCATAGGAGAGTGTCACCACCTCCTCTGCCGTTTGCTGAGACAAGCTCCAGGTTATCCAGCATACTTGGTGCTATTAAAGTCCTCCTTGTATTCCTGATTGCTTTAAAATTCATCCTGGGCATTCCTCATTGAGAAAGCAGCATAGCAATATTGTACATTTGCCAATAAAAGGGTTATTGTGGAAGATCAGTTTTCAAAATAGGAGAAACCTTCTTCATCCCATTTTAATATGAGAGCAGACTGCATTACCAGTTTTTGGTTGTTTACTTAGTATGCGTTAGAAGGGTTACTGACAAGTTCAGTACTTCCTACAGTACCTGTGCCTCAGACAGGCAGGCAGACAGAAGCAGAGCTGTACCCCTGACACTGAAGCCATGCAGAGGCACTTGATTTAGCAGTATGGTGCATCCTGAAGAATATGCTCACTCACGGAGAGCTGTACAACATTTAATGCCCACTACAAACAGAGGATGCAATTCCTCACTAAGATAAGAGAGCAATCTCAAAATTAAATCTTCAGCTGGATGTACATGGCCAGGGCCCCTTATGTTTATTTGCTAAGGGTCCTGAGGAAGGAGATCATTACCAAGATGCGTTCAAAACAGTGTAGAGGAAAAAAGCATGGCTTCACAACATCTGATAGAGATTAGAAATGTTTAGTTGCATTCACAGATCAAACAAGTTAGAAAATCCATAGCCCTTTAGATAACTACTGAATTAAAAAAAAAAAGTACCCTATTTTTCCCTGGATTTCTCTCTGTAAATTGACAAAAGGATAATTTCTCTAACTTTTCTATATATTTATGCTAGAAGGGAAAACTAGAAGATTATTTTTAATGGACGTAAACCAGTGAATAGGTAAGAGAGCACCTAACCCTCATAAAATTCCTTCTGATAATTGGGCTTGCCTGAATTATGTAGATCAGAAGTGTGCAAATAGCATTTTATATGCAGTCCTCGAGAAAGCAATGCAGTGCACTGTCCAAAATACTAGAATTCCAGTATCAAAGGAAACACATTAATCCTTCCAGCCCCAGTCTGCTGATTCTGATTTTTAAATGACTGAAAAAATAGAGATTTGTGATAATCAGTAAAATTAGTAAAGAATAAGAAAATCTAGTTTTAAATCACGGGCCCCAAGTGATGTGTTGTATCTCTGTTGCAGCTATCCAGCTGGGGGTGCACTGGAATTCTTCTCTAGGTAGGGGAGAGGACTCTGAAGCAGACAGCCAACAAAGAATTTCCCTAAGGACACCCAGAGGCAGGGACAGAGCCAGGCTGCCTGAGTTTCAAGGCTGTGTTCCTTTGACTGCTAGTATCAGGAACGTGGACATGGATGCAGTTTGCTGTTGCGCCATCTAACACCACCCTGGGATCAGTACGGGCAGTTGAAGCAGAATAATTTATGTTAACAGTATATGGCAAAGTGTAAATAAAGCAGCTGCAAGATAAATATGAAGCAAAATATTGCATTCCACGCTGGCCTTAAGCATCTTGCTTTATAACCAATGCTTAATCCAGTGTTAGGGGGTTTAGGGTAATTACCTTTAAGGCAGAGGTGTCTGTCACAGCGAGTCCTTGCTCGACCCTTGATGGATGACATTGACAGGCAGTTGGCATTTCAGGACAGTCCATGCAGCTCTTTCAGGCTGTACAAGAGGGGAAAAAAAATAAAAAAAAGTAATTACAATCACCAAAGTCACAAAGCCCCTTCTGCCTTCATCCTTATTCTGTGAGCATTCCCCCTTCACCTTCCACATTATTAACTGTGTTTTTAACAATGGAATAAAAAGCTAGCACAGAAGCCACTCATCTAAGGCAGATGGGAAATGTCACGTTGAAATTACAGGTTGGAATGTGAAAATACAAAAGAACTCATGGCCTTTACAATTTTTTTGGTTTGATTTTGGAATAAAGTGTGGCTACCTATGGGAAACATTCATCCTCCAAATGGCTTTGGCTAGCATAACTCTAAATAAAAAACAAGCGTGCTGGTTTTCTCTTAAAAATTTGGTAGTTGCATTCACATTATAATTGCTAAGTGATATTTGTGTTCAAAACAGCACATTAATCATAAGAGACATGACCTTTAGAAAGATAACATTCTTGCTCTTTTTATTTTGTTTGGTTTTACCTTGGGACAAGATACTGCATAAGTTAAGGTAGATCACAATACAAATGGAAGAAAGGAGACAGTAATTTTAAATATGCCACCTATAATTTTACCTAAAATAAATATAGCTATGTGGAAGTGCTCCTATAAGGTTCAGCAGAGCGCTGGAAAACTCTAGGCCAACTAGAACTTAATTCAGCTACTGCCATAAGAGACAATTAAAATGCCTCTATAAATAGATTAGCAGCAAAGGAGGGGCTAAGGAGAACCTTCATCCTACACTGGATTATTCATGGGGAAACACAGTGACAAAGGCTGAGGTACCTAATGTCTTCTTTGCCTCAGTCCTAAAACCAGATGTTGTCCAGGTACTCAGCTTCCTAAACTGGAAGACCAAGATGGGGAACAGAATGAGGATCCCACAATCCAAGGGGCAATGGTCAGTGACCTGCTACACGTGATGGGATGAGAGGAAATGGTCTCAGGTTGCACTAGAGGAAGGTTAGGTGGGATATTAGGAAAAATCTCTTCACCAAATGGGTTACACCAAGCATTGAAACAGGATGCCCAGGGAAGTGGTTGAGAGCTATTTAAAAGGTGTGTACACGTAGTGCTTAGGAACATGGTTTAATGGCAGTCAGAATATCTGAGATAAAAAAAATGTATAAAAATGCAAAATAATAACTTTCAGAACAAGTTTTTTTTCCATCTTGTTTGAAGCTTTTTATTTGGACAAAACAGACACCACTGAAACTGTAAAGACATCAAAGACCTCAATGTTCCCATATATGTACAGAAAGTTTGTTCTGTTTTACTCCCTTCAAGATGCTATATCATAGAGGTCATCTCAATGAAAGTCATAATAAAAGAGCCTGAAGAAAATATGCACTCTCTTACAGTCGTGCACATGCATGAACATATCTATAATTCATAAAAACTTACGAGAAAAGGGATCAGAAAGGGAAAAAAATGGAAGTTAATTCTTATCAACCATCCAAGCTTTTTGGTGTGAGGGGGTTTAGATCAGTACCCTGCATTTGCAAATCCCATCCCCTATAATATAATTATACGATCTGTCAGAAACGGAATTGCGTGTCATGAAATACTGCACAACTCCATAAATAATTAGCATTTTCATTTTCCAAAGCAAATTGATAAAACTGGTATTTGGCTTAGTTTTTGCAGTTCAAGAAGCTCTGTTAGGCTTATGTTGTTAGTTCAATCTTCTACAGCTGGACTGATAAAAGCAGAGATTTTCAAATTGACCCCTTTTGCCAGTATGAAGGGCAGGTTAGATTTAGAGGAGTTAAAGGAGGTTCAGAGTCAACAAAAATGCCTTTTAGGACACAACAAATAGTATGAGGATTTTTAAATTTACTTTTAAAAGAATCTATTCAAATTAGCAGTTCTGTTAATTCACTTGGAAGAATCCAGTGGTTGTGTGCAATAAGCCATAAAACTTTCTGCCCATATATTTCAGCAGCCTGAACGGGGTGGCATTTGCACCAAAGGCATTCTGCATTTTTGTGATACCAATATAACCTTCCAGAGAAACCCCAAAGGAGTACAAAGCTCAGTGATCAATTGATTCTGAAAGCAGATCTTGTCCTTGCATTTGAAAGCTGTAATTCTATGACAGATACCCATCTGTGCATCTCAGTCACACAGCAGCCACATCAACCTAGCTTAAGGTCAGATATTTCTGAAAAGCAGATATTCATTTTCTTAGGAATTAAAAATAGAAGCAAACCTAAGCAGATGAAGATATTTAGGCAGCACTCAGCAAATGCTACTTTAGAATACATGCACGAATCGCAGTAAGGTTTGGGTTAGAAAGGACCTTAAAGATCAACTTGTTCCAGCGCCCCACCATGGGCAGGAATCTTAAGTGACTCCTCTGATTATTAAGCCTTGAGATCCTGGCAAGATGGCTGCTGCTGTCAGCTGAGCAAGGCTGGCTGCTTGCTAGAAACATGGCTGTTTAAAACAAGGCAATTGTCAATTTTGGCCCATCGCTTGTTTCTGGAGAATGACATATAAATTAGGAATAGAACTGCTCAAAAATCAAAGCCATCCTGCAGGGAGTATCATACTCATTCATACGGAAGAAATGAGTCTTGGCTTATTTCAGTCTTGTTTGCCAGGAACGCAATTGAAAAATCATCCAGATTAAACCTTTATCAATTTCAGCTGTCTACATTTCTATTAGTACATCGAATTGTTTTGGGACACAGACTAATGAGAATGATATGACAGCTATAATTTGAGTTTGATTTTGTACAATTTGCAGGTGCCTCCACAGAATCCAAACACTGATTTGGACGTTCAGAAAAATGAGTGAAAAAAAGAAGAAAAAAATAAATAAAAAGTACACACTTAAAAATGCATGTAAGGTAGTCACATTACTGGGCTTCCCTCTAATAGACTAATTTAGGTTTAGATTCTAGATTTTCTTTTCATTTGTCTTTGACATGGCAGATGAAAATAGCAAAACCAGGAAGTTTCCTCTCTTCTGGAAACTGAATGTAGATTTTTATTATATTTTCATTAATAATCATGTATGACATTCTGACAAACACCAAAAAAAGACACACACCTATATTCTTATAGCTAATTATATCAATCTGCTGTTATTAATACACAGCATCAGACACAAGCTTAAATATTTCACACGGTGTGAAATTCTAACCTTACTTTTCTAATAGAACGTGCTAAACCCAAGCAGACCTCATCTACCTGAATGCAGAAGAGACAAGTGAACAAACCAGAAACAGCAGGTATTAGTGCCTGTACCATGTGTTCTCCAGCAAGAGGTACTGTGGTGTTGACTGCAGTATTTATGTGCCTGTGTAGGTTACACTGCTCTAAAATAGAAATGCTCATGCAAGTAGGAGAATTCATATCCTGAGAAAGGTGACACAGAAATGTCTGTCTGTGATTTATTGATTTGTAATGCCGAGTAAGGTCAGCTCAGCAACAAACAGATATTCTATATTAACTACATCTTTCTCTTGGGAATATACAAGGAAATTTCTGGTAACCAGATAGAAAGCATAACTTTTCAGGTTCACAGAAACTGAGGATGGATATGGTCACTACAGAACCATATTTGCATGATTAAAAACACGTTTTCAAACACTTCTTCAAGTCAGAGATCAGCTGAATATGTATGAATTTGGAACAGAGCCCATATTGCCCTCATTCTAACTTGCACACTTGATTAACCCAGAATTCACAAATATGTCCCATCGTTATATCTCTGTCAGTCAGAAAATGGCTTTTCAAAAAAATACAGCGGGGAAAAAAAAAATCACAAACCCAAACAAACAGGAAATACTGTGGCTATACCTTTCTAAAGCCTTTACCCATACTGTCTGCTGGCAGCACAACGCAGACCAGATTCCTTTTCAAAGGCCTCAGTTGTCTTGTTAGTTGACCACCAGGAATGAGATGCAGGATATCTGTAGGTTAGTTTGGAAACTGGGCAAGAAGCCGAGAAAGTTGTGCAGCAGCCACTCCCAAACCCTTCCATTTCACAGCTCTTCTACCTTTCCAGACACTTGGTAAGAGTTAAAAGAGTGCGGGGAGTGAGGTTCAAGAGCAGTTCAGACGTAGCAGCAATGATCTATGTGCACCATGACACATAACTCATCCTTTGAGTGCTGTTACTAGTTTGCAAAAGGAGCAATGAAACACTCCTGGTTCCAAACACTGAAAGGGAGTATAAAACCCAGTGTGCCATGAGAACCAAAGCACCATCAAGGGGATCAGCAGATTTAAATGAGTTTTTAATGGTAATAAGTGCTGAGTGACCTTTCCCATAAAGTAACTCGCAGGTCTACAGCAGACACTGGAATATTCAAAATGCACCAGGAATAGGTTAAGTGGACAAACTCATCCTTTAGAAAGCATTAACAGTCCCCATTTATAAATACAACTGTTTTCCAGAAAGACAATTTTCAACAATGTTCTTGAGGTATCTGAACAATACCACTGAAAAATCATTACACTTATGTGGAAAACCACCCCAAGCATGGGACTTGAGTCAGAACTGGACAGAATTACCATGCAACTGAGTCACTAGCCTGTGGTTCATTAAGTGGCTCCAGCAGTAATCTGGGACTCTGGAGACTGGGGTTTACTCTCCTGCTTTGGAGCACATAACCAGTGAAGTCTGCTGAGGTGACCTCATGCAGCTGCGCCTAAACTTCTAACCTGCAAAATGGGAGAATTGTTCCTTACTTCTCAGAATGAAAAGAGATACATTAGGTAATTCATTCTGTGTGCAGTAGAACAAATGAAGCTTCTGGGTGTATACATTTCCCCCTTTCCCTTGCTACGGGGCATTCATCTTTTTTTGTGTGTCGCCATGACATCTGTGCCGGACAACCCGGGATATGTAATACCTAATTCAAATAACAGTTGGCCAGCCAATGCCTCCTTCCTGACTGGCACACCAGCTGCTTCCAGCCATATGTACAACAATTCAGTTCTGCCAGCTTGACCCTTAGTAAACAAAGATTTATGGTTTCCCACTCTATCTAGCTTAGGCTTTTTAAAAATCAAAATACAAGATTCACACTCTGACACATTCATTGCCCTGTGAAGCTAATATTCCCTCAAAATACTGACCTGCAAATCAGGAAAAGGGTACATGCGATACCTCCTGGATCTGCAGAGTGGGAAGGTTAGTTACAAACAGGCAAGAGCATGAGGATACAAATGGAAAATGAAAGAGAAGTAGGCACTGCTTATGAGGTACATGCTTTGAAGTGGTAGAGCAGTACCCCGCTCAGGTATTGACATATGTCCTAATCATTCTGGCCAGAGGTTACAGTGAAAGAAAAAGCTCTCAGTCAGTAGAGTATTTCCCTTGTGGACTGAGTTTGAGGGGTCCCATTCACTTGCACATTTCACAATTCTGATTTTTTGTGGCCATAATGGAGGACATATCTAAAATCTGCAAGGCATCTAAGGATCTCGTGAACTTACAAAAGTTTAAAATTCACAAGACATTTTCTTCTCTTCTGAGAAGATATAATTCCAGCCAGTTTAATTGCAACAATGTGGACTTCGGTATGACAGGCTGAAATTCTGGAAACTTCCTTTACACATCCAGACTGAGGGCATGTGGTCCATACCAAAAGGACTTCTTTTGGAATGGCTTGTGGGTTGGGAAATTGCCTGAAGAGCACTGGGAAAGAAAGCTTTTGGATTCTGCATGAAGACTTACAGTGGGAATTCAGTTGAAGCATGTGCTCCTAGGAAAATGATTCCTAGTATTGTCCTTCTGCATCTTTTTCAATCTACTGTAAGAAAAAAAAAATCTGGAGCTGATTTTTTAATTGCAGAACAGAAAATACATGTATTATTACTTAATTTATTTAAATACAACAGTCAACTCTCATGTTCTTACTCTAAGATCCTGAAAGACACAAAAGTCTCTAACACAGTGAAATAAAGGTCAGCACTTTATTGTATCTTTGTCTTTGCACTGCTCTTTCATCCAAAATATCCCTTAAGGATGTTCTTTACTAATGTTTATCTGCTACACAGTCAACAGTAAGAAGACTGTGTGTATATAACACAATTGTCTTCTGACCATTGCTTAGCTACTACTAGTAACTAAAAGTGAATATAGAAATTCACCATTTTCAACACAAAGCCAGGTTTTCAAATACCACTAAGCACATGATTTAAGTGAGAGAGAGAGGTACAAGACCAGAGATCATACAGAAACTGAAATACCGCAACTGGTAGAACAGAATATTTGCTTGGTGGAAATACTTGGCTCCTTCACAGAATCACAGATTCTGATTGGCAGGCAACTGTGGAAACCATCCAGGGCAACCGCCCTCACTCAAAGCAAGGACTTCTACTGCGGGCTGCCCAGGACTGAGTCTACTCAGGCTCTGAATAGCTCTGAGGAGAGAGACTCTACAACCTCCCTGGGAAACCCATTCCAGTGTCTGATCATGCCTACAGCAGAAAGTTTTTTTACTGCTCAAGTTTTCTGTGGTTAGCTATGTGCCTTCTGAGTTCCAAACTGTGCCAGTGTGAGCCTTGTCATTTTATGTCATAATAAGTCTTTTAAGCCCATTAAGACACAGGCAACATATGCAACATAATGATAGAAGACAATCAGCACCTTGGGATCAGCATTAGAATATCAGTTCTGAGAGACATACTTTGGTGAAGGATTTTAGTGGGTTGACACAAGAACTGCAGAAGGTAAGCTGATTTGTTTTGTGGTGTGTTTATGGCAGTTTTTATTTAGAGGGATAACAGGAAGTTGCTGACAGAAGCAAATTAGGTTTGATTCATGTCTACATTTGTCTAGTACATTACAAAGGCCACAAGACCTTCAAACCATATTATAACTGCTCTCAAGCAGCTCTGTGGAGAGTTGTGCAATAACAGAAATAGCATGACTTAATTGCACTAGAAAAGGGTTACATCATTTCATAAAGATGCTTCACTTAGGGTTGTTCATTTTAAATCAATTGCACTTCATCCTAAAAAATAAATATTCAACTTCTCTTTTAAAAAAGTGAATTTCTTGAGGGCAAGGAAAGACCTATCATTGACTTTAATAAAAAGTCAACCTTGAATCTGATCTGGAAGACAACTCCCGATGGAAAAACAATTGTGCTAATCCTACCAAACAATTACACAGGTGCTTCACCTTATTCATAGCAAGCCCCTAGACAGTGACCTCTCCTCACTATACAGAAGCATTCCCAGGCAGTCTCAGTTCCCAGAGATTGCCATAGCCCCCCATCCAGTGTGCCTGCACACCCACAAGGATGGACTGAGTGCTTCTGTCATCCTTGCATGACATGGAGCCATCATCTAAATAACTTCAGTGTAAGTGTCTCATATCTTCTCCCAGAACAACCCAGCCAAAAATATAAAATAATCTAGTGCCAAGACAGACTACCTATTGATCTCAGAAACCTATGCTATTTCAGCTATTGTCCATCTTTGAAACATTAAATGCTGAAACATCTTTTTATGTTCTTAGAAACCACGTAGTACCAGGAACATTATGAAAATTTCAGTAAATGATCATCATCCTGTTGTCATTAAGAATTTTATGTAGAAGCCATCATTATTTTTCTTTGCTTAACACTTCTCTCATTTCTTCTGCTCTTCACTGAGCCACTCCATGTTTTCAGTCATATCACCTCACCCTATTCTCCTTTGTCTGTTTCTCCTCCTTTTTTTTTTTTGTAAGACAGGTATGTTTTAATAAATATTTTAATTTCTATACATAATCTCATAACTGTGATCTTTCCCATAGTAGTTTACTGGTCCTAAACTGCTTCCATTTTGGTGTTCATAGGTTCCTGATACAGCAATACCCTGGGAAAAATGCAATTTCCCAGACAGAGCCATACTTGGAGCCAAGTCAACATAAATGATTAATTTCTATTCCATAATACATGTATCCACAGTACTACTCAAAATCCTTCTGACCCTTCATGCTGCTTTGTTTCAAATTTCAATCCCCCCTCCCTTATCTAATAAATCCTTATCTGCACAACTGCTTTTCAGATTTCTTGTGTCACTCTTGATTATTTGGATTATTTTTCCTAACTGTTTTGCTTAATTTTTTTTTAGTTAAAAAACACTTTCCTGCATTCTAACCTTTCTATCACCTTTCTAACATCTTTGGCCTTATCGTCTAAAAATTAACAGGAACCTTTCTGTAAACTCTTCAAGCAATGATTCTGATTTAATTCCATTTGCACCCATTCCACCTTCAACCATGCATGATCAATACCACCAGGCAATTTTATGATCACAAATTATATCTAGTGTGGACCTGTCATGTGGATAATTGCTCTCCAGATCAATAGTTTTTGATCTCACAGTGCTATCAGTAACCTTTTTGAATACGCAACCCATATATTTATATTTGTAAATAATGTACCTGTACTACTTTACTAACATATTATTTGCATTATAAAAACATACATAAAAAAGGAAATTAAAAGTGAATGGGATAAAGGTGAAAAAAGCACAATTTTAAAAAATACTTTACTAATGATGCATAAAAAATATTTTTCCACACCCCAATAGCTGGGAGTGCACTGCTCAAGCCCTTGTCCAGGATACATTTCCATGTACGTATCTGAAGAAGTGAGAAAACAATGCTCAATATTCCCCCTGTTTAAACAATATTAAGAGTTTGTGACAAATTGAGGAAACAAAGACCATTGCTTGCTCAGTCGAGCGTCATTTACCTAGCAGTGCTGCAGGATTGTTACTTCTGCTTTTATCTTTACAGTATTTGTCTTCTACAGCTGAAAAGAGGTCTTTGTAGTTCTTCAATTGAATGAATTAAATTAATTAGGATGCCAAACTTGACATTTTTCTTGTTCATCACATCATAACCTTGATTATCTATAAATGAAGTAAAGATGATTTAGATGAAGATGAGTAATCATTTTTAATAGAAAAAAAGAGGTGGTGTGTCCAGGAAATTTATCTTTTAATTATGTTTCCCTTAAATAAGTCCACAATAATTCAAACTATAACACATGAGACACTTTGGTATATTTAATTTGTTAGAGCAGTTCCCATTTTGGAGAAACTTTTAAAAAGATTTGTTCTGAGGCTTTTTTTGGTTGGGTCTTTTTGTTGATTAGTTGTTTCGTGTTTTTTTAAATCTGACATAGACCAGGGCTGTTAAAGGACAGTAACAAAATAGCCTCTCTGTAATAAACATGATCAGCACTATATCTAAAAATATAATGGACCGAGGTGGCAATAATTCCAGACTTTCTACCAGGTTAAGCATTAATGTTTTTACATTATAGACTGCATGTTATTTTCAGTCAATGTTCATTTTGAATGAAATGCTGTTCACAGATCACCACTGATATCACATCTGAACTTTAGAGCCAAGTCAGTTTTACTTTTTACTGTATCCCTAGCACTTTGTAAGAAACGCTTATTATAGTTACCAGACAACTGGCGTCCAAAAAGAGGACAGCTTCCCTGTTTAGTGTGCTTACTGAATACCATCATACACTGATACGCCATTTTGGTTTAACTATTGATTTTTGATTGTTACAATTAATGTACAGCTCAATTCAAGTAGATCTAACTTCTCAGGGTGGGAACAAGCCACCAAACCCATGGCCACTAAACAAAAGAGTTATGCAGGAAACTTGAACAAAAGACAAACACAGTCCAAATTGTAAAATAAAGGAAACCAATAGTTTTTTCATTAAACCAGTATTAAAAATATTTCTGGATGCATTTAATCATAAAGAAAATATCTGTCAAGCATCCATAAATCTTCCTTGCTTTTCAGTGCTAAAAGGAACGGAAGCACAAAATATGTTTTATTCATCTGCTTTTCAGGAGGTTTTTCATCTTTTGATAAATCAAAAGCATTAGTTGGACTTTGTCTTTCTGTTTTGCTGCCACTGCAAATGTCCTTCTGTGCTCCTGACAGCCTTCAATTCATTTTTCTGGGTTAGACAAATACTACTCTTGAAGCTGTCTCCTAAAGCTGTAGACTTTTTTGTGTGTCTCCCTGTACACACTTTTTATTGCCTTTTGTGCCTATCCATTCCTGTGGGCTCACCCAGGATATAAATCCAGAGAAGACCACGAAGTTACATTGGGACTATTGTCTGTACAAGTGGGTCTACTTCCAGGACAGAAACCTTTTTCTAAAGAATGGAGGAGTAATTTAGATCAAAGCTTGACTGATATAAATTAACATAGGTAACAATGGCCCCTGGAAAGCTGGAGTGTTGGCAAACTCACTGACCTTCAACCCTTTGTTGAGACACTTACTCTCCAATATCAGCATGGAAGCATACAGCCACAAATCGATTCCTTTTCAACTTAGACAAGCTTTGAATCAATTTTTATGTGGGTGAAGTGAATAACTCTAAGTGGTCCTGGTAGTGGTGGTGAACAAACTTAGAGCTTGTTCTAGCTTGAACATCAATGGAAGTAGGATACATGCACAGACAGACCCCAAAATTTTTATAGGTGTTACTGCCCAAGTCAGTACAAGTCTGTTGACCTGCCAAATTCCCTGCTGCGTTTTCAGGACCTGTAGTGTACAAGCTGACCTAGCCTGGCATTTATTGAGAGACTACAGATACAGGGTGCCATTTTTAGTATGTGAAAGGTAAAACATTAGCATAATGTAATTCAGGAGATTCACACATCAAACAGGCTGCGTGTATGCAACAAGGTTACTGCTTTCCAGAAAAATCAATGGGAAATTTGCCACTGACTTCAGCAGAGGCAGGATTTCATCCAAAGCACGTAATTCCATGTCTGCCAGTTTGTACACTCATGGCGGCTTTCAACTGAGAAAGTTGGGAGCTGTGGCAGTATGCCAGGTGGAACTGCTCGGCTGCCTGGAATGACCTGAGCTGGCTACTTCCCTCAACACATGCAAAATTCGTTGGTTTCTTCTTTTTTTTTAACACACACCAGTTATGTGCCCAGCAAGTCATTTGTTTACTGTTAGCTGGGGGTGGACTTCCCCCATAACATCATTAAAGAACTACCCCAATTAAGGATACAAGGTGTGGAAAAGAGAGCTAACAATCCATAGCCAATTTCTCAGATACAACTGCTAACAGGTCACCATGTGCTCAGGAATACACCTCACGCTCTGTAATAATGAACACAAACACCAAACTGATGACAGAGAAATAGCATTGGCAAATCTACAAACTAGGCTGTCTAAATTCATGTATCAATCACAACCATGGTATAAATATTCTGAGCATGAATCTGTCACCACAATTTCTAGAGGATTAATTTCTTCTGATGGGCTGAGCTACAATTCTGGAATTGAATATCCCTGAACTTTAGGATATTAAAAATTCACATCAGTGTTTTTATAATATAGGACACTAATTTTTCCTGAGTTGCAAATTTATGCTTTCAGGCATTAGATGTATTCTCAATACCTGCCAATCTCTGCTTTTCTTTCTTTCTTCCTAAAAAGGAATATTTAGATTGCCCCAAGGCAGCCTTTGGACTGTAGCACGATGCTTTGTCACCTGTTAAAAGGAATGCTCCTAGCTACAGAGAACAGTGAAGGAAGGTTTTCCATCAGGGACAAAGATGAGCTTCTTCCAGTAAAAAGTATTTGCTTGTAAGGTTTACAGGCTAAAATACGTCATTTTTCCCAAGTCACCAATTATTTGTATGACAATAAGTAAGGATGGACAGAAGCTAATTCTAAATGTAAATGAAAACCGCACATAAAAAAGTATTATTGAAATAAGCCCACACTCTGAAAGTGGACTTAGATTGTGGACTAATTCTCTCTCCCTTTTTACAGCTATATGTGGTTTTCAGAAGGAGAACTCTCTGCCTGCATAAGCTATAAAAAACTTGGAATGCTTTTATCACTGTGCCCAAGAAACCAAAGAAATACATATTTTACTCAAAAAGCAATTCAAATAGTTCCGCCATGCCTGAGTGGTGAGTGGGACTCATGAGTTTCTCTGAAACATTTTTTAAAATCTATACTCTCCTACTAAAAAACAGCAATGCTTTTTTTGAAAATAAGAATTCCATCAAAGGATAAGAACTTCAAATGAAGAGGTGAATAAGTGTGTTTGTGGAGGCTCTGATAATACTAGCAAATCTGGCAGCATCAATCTAGATAAGGACATGGCTTTCAGTGAACCTATGGTCTATACACTTTCTGCAAATGTGGCTAAACATACTTCATTATTCTTCTTTCTTTTAATTCATTTGGCTGTAGGAACTTTTTCACCTCTAGTTTTCCTGGCATATAAGTGCTATTATTACTGCTGTTTAAAAGGCTATTCTGGCTAGTACGACCTTTTCCTCTAATTAATTTACTAAGATGTCTTCTTTTATTAAGCAACTAAGCTCTCAGTTGCAGGTTAAGGGAGAGTGCACAGCTCAGGTTGTAAGCACCAGCTAGAGAAGTTTAAATGGATGGTCACTTCTGCTGCTTAGAAACATTAGTTGACCTCCTTCCAGAAAGCTGAATTCCAGCCACCCTGCTTGGTGTTGAAACTCCAGACACCATCAGCCAGAAGGAGCTGTGAAGATCTAAAAACCTCAGGCTTCCTCCGAGAGGAAGACCCCAGCCTGTCCAACACAGGACACAAGGCGCAGTGAAACCTGCTGGAACTGTGCCTCGTTTGTAAGGCTCACATGACTCTGACACCAAAGAATCTCCACCATTCTCCACCAGAATATTAACAATGCTCTTTGCACCTGATGTGAACCATCGTTTTATGTTCCCCTAAATGTTGTGGTTTGTGCATGAGAGATTTAGAGCTGAAGTAAAATTACAAATTAATTATCCTTCAAATTGAGCTCCCCCAGGTTACATTCAATATACATCTGAGGAGAACTGTGGTTGGAATGATAAAATAAACCATATTGCTGGAATCCTTAACCTCACTAGGTCTTTTATTCAAAGTAACAAATACTTCCTCATGCCCTCCCAATTTACATGTGAATTTTGTAATCACCTCAATTTTTTTAAAAAGTGCTGCTTGCCACAATGATTATTAAAAGCCAAATTCTAAAGGAAAACCATATGAAAGGAAATGATTATTGAAGAATTAAGAGACAGTGGTGAGACTGTTCATTGAATTTACTCAGTACCTCATCAGCCTCCCCAAAAAGCAAAGTCCAGTGCTCTCAGGAGATATGTAGCCACTTAAGCACATCAGAATTACATCTGCCATCTAATGAACATTTACCTCCTTCTAAATGTCACTCTTGGAGGGAGTAACAAGAAAAAATGTCACAGAAGATAACATCCCTCATGGACATGAGGCAGTAAAACCATCACAAGGTCCAGGTGGAAAATCATTATTCAGAACATCATAGAAACCCATCACATATTTCTCCTGTGAAACTGTTGCCAAGTGTCCCCCAAAGTCAGCAACTGTTCGGTGTGCAATGATGGATATTTTTTTTTTAACATTATTTTATAAAATGCATTGCTTGAAGGAAAACAGGGAAAACAGCTAAACAAAAAGATTTGGCAGCTCCAAATTCCATTTTTTAAATTGCTTAAGAGAATATTTCATTTTCTTGCTTCAATTTCTTTACACTTCAAAAAGTTAATTACCCCAAATGTGTGATTTTGGAGTCATAATAAACATCAAGATTAGTATCCATTGAAAATGTGAAGCATCACCTGAATGCTCAGCAGCACCCCTAACACTAAGCACAGATGAGTTATGCACGATCTTCAGTGGCCCTGGGAAGCTGTTTGAAACAGGTTAGAAATAAGAACTTTCCAAAGCAGTTCAAGTTGCTTTTACCAAGTGTTCAGATGGAAGTCTCTGAATTGAAAAGTTCTGCACATCTCAGAATGAGAAATGAAACTAGATTTTTGTGTCTGCTTCAAACCTATTGGGATCCCAATGGGAGGCTTGTCAGAAAAGCTGATTAGGATAAGTGCTCATAAATCATGACTAACCTGGTTGAATTAGCTCTTCCCTGCAGGCTTGTAAAAAGACAGAATTTTATCTGCTTCTCAGAGAGCCAGCCTAGGAGGCATAGGATATCAGCTCTATAAATCTGTGCTGAAGCATGAGACGGAATAATGACAGTAGGATAATTATCACCATAACATTAGAAATGCAAACTTCTCTCTCTCCTTACTGTAAGAGAAATAGTTGACTTTCTCTGTTATGTTTGTCTAAGATTTTAAACTCTGCACCTGATGAAATACCATTGGGCAAGAGCTCAGTAGATAAGCAGAGAGTGGTAACTATGTCTTTAAGGGGGAAAAGATGGTTGTGAAACACTTGCCATTTGGATATAGTTTTATATTTAATTAACTAGTGTTACTTGCAAGCTGTTGATAAAAATGGGAAAAGGTGAGGAGGTATTTAGGATGAGATTCATCCCCAAGTGCTAAAGGTGCTGGCTGGTGTCATTACAATGGCACTTTCAATTATCTTTGAAAGGTCATGGTGAGCTCCCTAGGGCAGGAAAAAAATCAAATGTCATTCCTATTTTGAAGAAAGGCAAGGAGAAGGATCTGGAGAACTGTAGGGTGGTCAACCACCACTCAATCCCTGATGGAATCCTGGAAACTGCTTTTAGACATATTAAACCAAGAAAGTGATTTGGAGTAGTCAGCGTGGATTTCTGAAAGGGAATTAATAAGAAACATGAAGTATCTGATATCTTCTGCAAGATATCTGGTATCCCTCCTAAAGGCTGCTTTAGGAATAAAGGGAGAAAAAGGGAATACTTTACATTAACTGAAAAAAAACCAAAACCCAACAACCTAGCATTAGTGTTAGTAGAAAAGTCAAATCTGCAGGAAAATATAATTAAACTACACAAAGTAAGTGCCATCACAGTAATCACAAAAGTGATTTATCAGTGGCAAAATTATCCAGAGTAAAGGAGCCCTGTTGCCTTAAGTATGTAATCGAAACCAAAATTAATGTACTTCAGTTAATTTTTGTTTTGAACAATATCTCTCTCACCCAGAGACAACCACTAATAGCTATTAACATTAAACCACCATGACCATGATGCTGATGAAACTATCCCAGTGCCACAATATGGATGGGAGATGCATTCCCTCAGTAGCTGCCTTTGGTACGGTATGAAAGGAGCAGAGTCCTCATAGCAGCAGCATGAGGAATAGCAGAGTAACTCTGTTACTCTGTCCTTCATCCCAAAGAATGCTCCTTCACAGCTTCAGAACAAGTAAGAACAGGATGAGATGAGCAGAAAAGAGTGTAGCATTGAAGCTGCTCCCATTATGGAACCTATATTTTTTTGGTTGTTCTAAAACATTTTGAGAAGTGAAGGACAAGGAAGGCTTATAGAGTGATCTTTGCTTTGTCAGGCAGAGAACATCATTTGCACACATATCATTCTAGCAAGAGAAGTCATAAAGATTAAATTGTGGCACTTGAACTTCTGTCAGTAAAATATTACTGCCAGCAATGCAGGAGCAATTAAAACTGAGTTGCATGGATGAATTTGCTAAATCCTTCTAAGTCCATTCTTAGTGGCATGAAGCCAGTACTTACCTCCTGAGGCTAATTCCTAATTTTCAAAGTGAAAAGCATTTTTTATTTGTAGACAGTGGCCAAACCACCTGCTGGAAAGCCAAAATGTGGAAAACCCAAAAACCTCTTGTGAGGAACTGAGTAATGTAATTTGAAAGTACTAGGGTCTGAGCAGAGCTATGAGGACTCTACCTACCCCTTCCAAAGTCAGTAGCAAAATTCATGCCTGCTTCAGTAGTCAGAGGCATTGGTCTTCAAGCCACAGCAGATAGTGAAGTGTAAGCCATTCACAAACTTTTTACAAATTTTTCCATTAGGGTTTTTTAGCCTTCAATTTGTCCTCATTTACAGCTCACAGGACCATTATTAATCAGACTTGTTCAAAAGACAATAAAAATATGATATTTTGCAAATTCTGCAGCAAGAGAAATAAAATGGGCTCTAGTCTAAAAATATTACTAGTATATTTTCTGAATAGATGTGGTCAAGAATGGAGGTACTACAGTAAGACAGAAAGTGACTCCAAAAGTTTAATAGCTTATTAGAAGTGAAAAATGCAATAAAAGTATGGTATTTAATCTTAATTACAGCAGTTGTTTTAAATATATTTTCTTCCCATTTGATCAAAAGCCTCCATAGAAAAGAAATGAGTTGTGATATAACTTAAAATAGCCAATTATAACATCTAAGCTGCAGCTTTTTGAAAGCTCTCCCCAGCCTAGATCTAGATTACATTTGAAATGTAAAGTTTTTTGATTAAAGCGGGTGATTGTTAACCTCCCACTGCTATACCGTTATCAGTGAGTGTTCATCTTATTTAGGATGCCAAAAGAAAGGGACTTGCTAATGCCTCTCAAAATCCGCAGAAAATGGTACCTTTTAAAAAAATATAATTACATAGGGGAGAGAAAGAATAAGAGATTGGAGGTACGTTTATAAGTAACAAGAGAAATAAAATAAAAAGGTAATTCCATATTAGAAACTGCAAGGACAGAGTCGTAGGCTTTCTTGGAGGTTAACTCCCTCAAGTCTTGTAAAACACAGGCATAATGTATTGCCCAGGTTACACAGGAGCCCATGCCCAAACCAAACCCTGCTCGAGGGCAGAACCAAGACCACTTTCACGTCTGCATCACACTTTATTCTTTGCAACCACTTTCTGCTGGAATGCTACAGGCTAAAAGCAAGAGGCGAGTTACAGGCACGTATTGCTGCAGCTGCTCCCTCCACCTGCACACCTGCCATCGCTACCGAGGCCAACACTGCTCACATGCTGCAGGAACCACAACCCCTCCCGGCTGGGGACAGCTCCTGGAGCTCCCCTCTGGGCAGGGACCGTCTTTGTCACCCTGCACCCTCACACTCTTGGGCACTGTGGGTTTGTTGTTCCCTGTGCAAAGCTGCAGTGCAGCTGAAGAGCAGCACACATTAAATTCACACAATTAAACAAGGGGTGCATCCCACAACGCTGCTTAGGAATCTACAAGAGGCATTCTCTATACTGACAGATACACAGTTGAAAGGGTTCATGAAACACTTTTCTACATAGAGCACGATAAAAGCATGCAGTGAACAACCACAGACAAAGACATCTGAGTCAAGTAACTTCTTCACACCCAAACTGACACTAAGCTAGGCTGCTGATTGAAAGCCAGAGAACACAGAGTTGAAACAGCTCTCTGTATCCTAGAAAGCAAACAGCCTTCAGCTGGTTCACTGTCTTTTTTTTTTTTTTAACAGTTAATTCCCAGAGACTTCATAGTTACAGATTGCTTACATATTTGAGTTCAAAATACCTATTTCCAAGCATATATATAATAAAGCACTTTTTGGGAAAAGGAGGTCTTTGCAAAGAGGGGTTATCACAGTACAACAGTTGACAGAAGCCTGTAGTTTGTCCCGAAGGAGAGGAGATTCAAGGCTCTTTTACTTTAAAGCAATGATAGTCGGTTGTATTTTAGGATAAACAGAGATATAAAAGTTTGTTATTCATACTAGGAAGTCAGGTCACAGAAGATTAAGGTAATTGGTTACCCCTGATAAATTATGCAGTCCAGAACACTTCAGATTTGCTGGCATGATGTCAGATAATATTTATTTGTGTGAGGTTTTGAGAAACGGGAATTTTGGTGGATATAATAGCATCTCATGCTTTGTCCTGTTTATGTGGTTGAATTTAATTAATTAGGCTTACACATCAGTGATATCCTCTGTATTTACTTCCCTTGCAAATGTAATTCACTTATATGCAGACAATGTAAAACGTGCAGAGCTCAACAACTTGGCTTATTCTTTATCTCTTGGCTTTATTAATCTATTATTACTCTTTTCCAGACAAGATTGCCCTACAACGTATTTATTTAGAAACTAAGTGGCATGAAAGGGGTCATAGAATTGCCTTCATGTGGTCAACATGTATTCTCCTTAGCCAAGGAAATTCCTTCTGCAAATACTTCTATATGAAACCATGCCCTTTCTAATCTGGTCTGCTCTTCTCACACATGGGGATAGTACGAACAGCAGAATAGGCCTTGGCTCTGTGTAAGCCCTACTTAGCAACAACAAAACCATTTTTTACTATTACCCTGTAATTATTCAAAGCAGATCAATGAGTGTGAAGTAATTTTGGTACCCACCCAGGGGATACCACCTACTTTAGCATTCACATTCTGAAAACATCAGGTGCACCAGTGCTGTTTGGGTGGACAGGTATTTGTACCTTACTTCAGGGCAAATCCTAGTGTCCATGATGTACATTGGCTACACTAAGCTTGCTGTAAGAAACCCTGCCCTTTGCACTAGGGGCCATTTGTTTTACTGATATTTAAACATCTCCTGACTCTATCATGTGATCATGTGTTTATTTCACAAGGAACTGCATTAGGCCAGCATGCTTTATCCCAGATTTTCATGCTATCCTGCCATATTTCTGGCTGAAAGTGTTGAATACCCATTTATTAAATATTTTGGGAACACAGGAAGTTTACTGCTGCTTTTGATAGTCTGGTAGTTTTCTTTCTTAACACAGCTAGGAAACCCTAAGTTCATTTCTTTCAGTCACTCTTCTCAAAGCATAGAACAACTCCAATGGCACTGAATTTCAGTTTGGTCAGAGATGGAAGTGTACTTCAGAGACTAAAAAGTGCTGAGGTTAGCAGAGCAAATTTATCATGAAAAACACTTTTACCATGTGATACCAGGCAAATTTTAAGTTAGCCACGCGGCTGCTGGAGCAATGCAGCAGGCTTTATTAACAGCAAACATTCCAAAAATCAATGTCAGCACTTTTCTTTCTTTCCAGCTCCCCAGCCTTCAGGGGAGCCTTTACCTCAGTCTGAAAAGTGGGGTTTTCTCAGTGATGAAAGTCTAGCAGTAAATTATATCAATTTGCAGTAGTACAGTAGAGCTGGAGCAAAGCTATAGAAGACCCTTCCATTCTGACTTAAAGTGCATAAAGAAGTCAGATTAATCCTGTGCTTAACCAGTTTGTGAAACAAAACACTCTGTGTGTGAAGAAAACAAATGTATTTATTAATGATTATATAATAAATACTTTCATCTGCCTTAGGTACAATCTATGTTCTTACAAACTTCCTCATCACAACTCTCAAGAGACCTCAGGGTCTACTAAGTGCCTAGATTCCCAAAAAAAAGAAAAAAAAAAAGGAGAAAAAAAGAGAAGATCAGGGACTTTTGTCCCAGATTTATTTACTGGCTTTCAATTTCTTTATTCCAGTTTCAGACATGCTATGCTCTTGAAATTGCTACTAGCATTATGGCTGTAGTTGGAAATGTCCACAGCTCTATAATCTCATTACATGGCTAACTTCATGGGGCTAAAATGCATGTTCAGCCAGTACCTCATCTGTCTTCCACATGAGGAATTTCTGTAAACACAATTAAGAACATGGAAATCCCAAAATATCATGAGACTCTCGTCCACTGGGATATTAAACCCACATAAATAACTTTCTATTCCAAATACATACATACATACTTTATTTCAGAAGAACATCACATTGCCATTGGCTAGTTTTAATTTCTGTTTTATCTTTCAGAAAATTCACTGAGCAATCAAATAGTACAGGAAAGAGTCCTTTGCCTCAGAGGTTTTACCAGTCTAGAAAAAGCCATTGCAAAGTAGAATTTGCATTACAAAATACATTAGGAACTGCTATTTCCTTAGGAACAGGCAAACAGAAACCTCAGCTGCTGTTATCAGTGTCACAGCACCAGGTAAGCAGGTGCTTAGGGAGCTGCACCACCACGGACCATATTCACACAAAACCTATCCAGAATGCAAGTGTCCTCATCCTACAGAACACTCAAATGTTCGCCTTCCCCCCAAAAATGTGAGGGCATCAGAAAGTAGAGATTTCAAATAAAACTTATTTTGTCAATAAAATGTAGAAGCTAATCCCAGAAGCTACTCAAAAGCAGCAAAGAATCATGGCTGCTGCACGTGGTGGGAAGCCTTTCCTGCTTTGACAAATGTGTCTCCCATTGGAACGAGGCTGCAACCCTGACTGCTAAAACACTTGAGCAAGATGACATTGCTGTTTTTGTACACTCCACAGGAGCAAACATGAATCTAACTCACCATATATGTCCTCCTGTGGTCACATACATGGCATTTGTAAGCCACACAAATCTCTGGAGAGCTTACAGGTACACCAGGTTAAACTCTGGAAGAGTTAGTTCAAATGCTAATTTTGACTAAACTCAAGTTGTCACTGACATTTGCCACACAGAGCCCTATCCAGACTGGCACAACAATCTGTTATAAGCTTAGTGTAAGAAACGTAGGGATGCTACAGACCTGGAGAGATGTGTGTGCAAATTCTGTGGACTGAATTCAACACTAATTTATTACTACATAGGACGTCATGTGACTATGGTCATTTCTGCAATAAAAAAGGTCACTGGGAAGTGAAGCATAAGCACTGAAATTAAGGATTTTGTTTTGCTTTTGTACAGTACAAGATTTAACTATTCCCTCTTAAAGACTTCACCCACTTTAATCCTCCAATTTACAAACATTCCACTAGCTTTCAGGTTCACTCCACAATCAGTGTTTGAAAACATATCCATAGAAATAAAAAAAATAGGAGGCTGGAGTTAAAAGCTGAGCCCACTTCTTCTCAGTGGTCCTTGCCCAATGGAGAAACATATTGTCAAAAAGATTAATTATGCCATAATTACTCAGTCCCATTGACATGTTCCCTGCCTTCCTAATCCTTATAAGAACTAATCAAGTGAACTATTTGACATTTATGTTTATGGAAGGCGTTTGGTTTTGTTCCCTCCCTGTAAGATGCTGACTTTTGTTTTGACAGTAATGGCTGTAAATCTGCACATCAGACCAACACAACAATGAGGTCTGTGTCTCACATGTGAGGTTTCAGCAGCAACATTTTCAGCACTGACTTCTTCAGTGCCTGAATTACTGCTCCATTCCCAGCACCTCAGCAAAATGTGCCTCAGCCACCCTAGCCCAACTTGACAAAGATCAAGGAAAGCAAATGCTAAAAGAACTGTTCCTTCTGGACAGGATGTCAGATTAGTTACTGATGTGAATTTACGTTTCAATGCAGTATCCTTATGTTATGCCTTGATCAAAACCCAGGTCCTTGATTTCAAAGGACAATTCTGCTTAAAAACTGAGGACATAACAGAGGCCCAGGTTTTTGATGGCTCTATCCCCTCACTTAAATAAGTCCTTTAAAACCAAAACTACCACTTGGCTTCAGCTTTCCAGTAATGCTTATTCATATCCTCTCTGGCTTAAGAGATTCCTAGTCTTACAATTCAAATTAAAATAAATTGTCAGTTGCATAAACATTCATTTACCTCCCATAATAAAAGCACACAAAAGTTAGTATCAGACAGTGTTTTATGTATGTACAACCACATTTATATGGGCAGAGAGCAGAAGCTCTTCTATCTGACTATTTTCTGTGGTGCAATTATGGACTGGACTTTGTTCACAGGGGACATGTTGTTTTAGGAGCTTCATCTGAACAGTGAGAGTCAGACACTCCGTGGTTTGACAGCTCCCCCACAACAGTGATACACCAGTTTTAGCCTGGTGGTGACAAAGACTCTCTGTTTAAGCCTTAGGCATCTATGAACACAAAGCAGATGCATTTAGCTGCACCAGAGAAAATCTGTCTGGAGAACAGCTTCCAAAAGGCAGCAGAAGCACTATCTAACTGAAAATTTACTGTACAAAATGAAAACACAGGTCAAGTAAGACCGCAAACAACCAGGAGAGCAAATCTGGTTATTTAGGAAGTTGCAGTAAGGTGGAAAGCAATTTTTCTTTGGATCACCACTTTGATTCCAGTCCTGCAGAACACCCTGCGGGAAGATCATGTGATGGCTCAAACCTTTCCTCTAACAGTGCTGACCCTCCTTAACCTGGTTTGAAAAAGTCAGTGGGATACCATGACAAATCATTCTCTGATTTTATGTCTCAAAGGCCAACTCTTCCATACAAATTCCTTGCTTTAAGGGTGTATCCTATCTTGTATTTGGAGGTGAAGGTGTTTAAATGGGGAAATTTTAACTGTTTCTTATAAATCACACTACATTAAAGACTTTGAGATAACTGAAAAGACATTGAATGCAGTCTGTAATTCTCAAGAGGAAGGTTAAAATCTGGAAGATTGTAGGCAGTCTTTAGGAGCCATGAAAGTAGAGTGAAAGGGGTTCCTTGGTGCTGGCTCACAGAAGGATCAGTCCATCTCTCATCTGTGGATGCAGACTCTAGCAATTCCATTTGGATACAGCTCTGTGCCATGAGCTTTACGATGACCTTGCCTGAGCAGGGAGGTTGGACCAGGGGACCCACAGTGGTCCCTCCAACACAACCCTTCTCTGACTCTAACACTAACCTGCAGTGGGACAAGTTCTGGCAGTGAAGCACGGCTCCTGATCAGCAGAACTGAACATGGAATTCCTGCATAGTCATAAGCCTCCCCCTCCCTTTCACTACCATCGCTTACATATTCCTTAAGAATTTTGGTTTTAATAGCATGGCTTGTCACTCAAATTGTAGCAGTTATCTCAATTTTTATACATCCAGTATGAGTTCCCATAATGAAGACATTGTGAGAGACAAAGCCTTCAAAAACTCTGAGGGGAGTATGATTGAGTACTGACTGTGTAACCAGTAAACTGTGTATTTCTGAACTAAAATTCCTCAGGATTCAAGTTTTGAGGCAATAAGCAGCTGCTGTCAGCGGGGATTCTTAGCAGTGATTACAGGAATTTGGTTCCTAACAAAAGAAGCCAGCACAGGACAGGAATTTCTGCCAAAGGAGTAGTCTGAATATCTTTTTTGAATCCACCTGTAGCTGGTCACTGGGAGAGTAAATAAACCCAGCATTTGTTTGCTACTGCTTTTGATAGACACCCAAGTACAAGATGCATTAGCCATCACACAATTCCATCTGTGCTGTGCAGTTTGGCAAAGTCAACCAGCAATTTTTCATCTGTCCAAAAATGGTAACAATGACTCCTACTAAGTATGGGAGGTGCAAACATTACCAACTAGCAATGGGAAAATTTCATGAAGTGCATTTTATGTGACCTACTATGCTGCTGGACAAAGGAGATCTCTTAATTCTCATCTTCATTCTGTGAAGCTCAGTAACTTAAGACCAAATCAGGTTAAAAACCTGCATGTATATCTGACAATTATTCAATTACAAATGGATATTTTCTTTAAATCACTTCATCAATCTCAATAAACAGTTCTCAGAGCTGTTAACAAGCCTCTGATTCAATAGTGGCAAATGACAGAACTAGTATGATACCATACTCTGTATTGTACTGAAAGTAGATGGAAAGTATATTTGAGGGAATTACGTTTTACCTCTACAAATAAGCAATGAAGAAAGCCCATTGTACAGCAAAGTTCAAAAGCACTGAACCATTTTCTGATGGAGTTCCTTTTCTAAACTATGCATTGTCATGATCACAGTCTGCTCCAAATCACCTAGGGCTGAAGCAACTCTAACTTACATTTCTTTACAAAAATAAAGAAAGAAGGATTATCAGAACGTTCACAACTACTTAAAAGCTGGCAATCCATCCAGAAACTCCACTACTGTGTCTCCAACAGGCTGCTATTGGAACTGTCAGGTCTTGAAAATCTGAGGCAGGCAATTGCAGATCAGGCAGTTTCTTCCCAACATCTCAACTAAAGATTGTCTGGTTCCCCAAGGTATAAGGAAAATACATCTGCTTTTCAAATTTCCACAGCTTCATTAAGCAAACTCACTGGCTGAAGAAAGCTGCAAAGGACATAACCTAGACTATGTTGTTAAATCCTGAAGTTCTCTGGGGAAATCCATTGCAGTTCATTGCAATTCCTCTTGGATACCATTTTGTGATGATATAATGAATGTACGTGCAGGGATGAAGTACTTTGAAGAGCTCAGATAGAAGCCTGACCCTATGTAAAAACAATTACTGGAATCATGGCCTTAATACTAACAGATACAAGAAGTTCAACACACCAATTTTTTCTCTTATTTATGCAATCAGGTAGAAAATTATCTTTCCTGAGACTGCAGAGTTTCCCCCCAGGTGCTCTTTTAGATTTTTTTTTTTTATCCTTGAAAATGCTCATCGAGAAAGTCTAACACAAGATTACCAAGACACTGATTATGAAAAGATGGTGTGTGGGAGCAAGGGCATGCTCTGTTTTTAAATAGAGCTCTGTTTGCTTGTTCTGTGCCTAGAGGGGAATAAAAATGAAAGCTAGTAAACT
The DNA here is from genome assembly GCA_013397315.1 of Donacobius atricapilla. Taxonomy (NCBI): domain Eukaryota; kingdom Metazoa; phylum Chordata; class Aves; order Passeriformes; family Mimidae; genus Donacobius; species Donacobius atricapilla. The sequence goes on from WBMY01014653.1 coordinate 555,064, forward strand.
AACAAAAGAGAACTCCCCCCACTATTATTTCCTTTTAGCCAAGTCGATACGAGTCCAGCTAGGCTCTGCTCATCCACCTTTTCTCACCCATGTTTCTTGTGGGAATTCTGATCAACCAGGAGAGGCTTTGGATTTATGCATGTAACTCTTTCATCTAAAGCTTCCACTGTGGCTTTAAAGAATAGACAATACAGATATATTTAAAAGAAAGAAAAAAGGCTATTGCAACAAATCTACTTTTCTTTTACCCCCTTGTGGAAACAGCAACACAATCCTTTGACCATTTAAGTAAAAGCCAATCTGTACCTGAAGGATTTCCTCACAGACTCTTGGGATGAAGGAATTTAAACAGATTTGAGAAAAGACTAGTAACATCAAGAAGAAAAAAAAATTAGAAACAACAGAAGGAACAATTCTTTGCACTTCTTATTTCAGACATGAAAAAAGTAGTAACAGAAAATCAAAAGGAGGCATCTAACAAAATAAATGGGGCAATTCCCCAGAGGGCTGCACTCTGCTTCCATGCTGAGGAAGCTCTTGTGCAGACAGCCAGCAGGATTGTCCTGGGGGGCAAGGTGCACTTGTATGATCACAGCAATTATGAGAGCTCTCTCTCTAGCAAGAGCCCACCAATGAAGTAGGATATTTTTCTGTCCTGCTGACAGACAATTCAGGTAATACTGAAGTTACTCCTGAGTTACCAAGAGGGCGTGATAATAAGAATGCAACCTCGAAATAGGATAGAGCTTGAAAATTAGTCTGACCCCGGCAGGTTACATGAGCTACCGCAAAAACATGTACAGCTTCCCTCCTTGAATTTACACACACAAATTGATGGCAGAATACAGCACACTACTCTGCCTGGAGGACACAAAAGAGAAAAACACATATAAATAGTATTACCCATCAGAAACCTGAGACAAATACAAGTTTATTATATGGTATTGTTACCTTGTTGAATTCTGAAGTCATGAACTAAGGGCCAGGATTAAGACGTGCTCACATAAATAAAAAGGCAAAACTGCTATGAAGCATTGTGTATGCACTGGTATTCTGGAAAAATAACCAAGAAGGGAAAAACATCATGAGGACAGCCTTACCTTTTGTGAGGTAGGGGCACCTAGTGTTTTTCAGTTGGATTTGGTCTGGTTTACAAAGTACAAGAACATATCTAATGAAAACAAATTATGACAAAATTTTCTGATTTCCCACTCATTGGTTAAAAAGCCTTGAACATGGGTTTTGATATCTTCATTTTCATGTATTCACTAAACACTATTTAATGGTTATGTTGAACTTTTGTCAAAGAAATCAGCTGGAAGGAGGAAAATCTTAGGAAAATCTAGAAGGAAGTTTTCACTTGTGGAAAATACTATTTTACTATTAACACTTAGTTTCTCTTTATTAAAGGGTTACATCAGATCCATGACATGTGTGCTGCATGCTCTGCTTACCGAACAATAGATCCTACAACAGCAAGCTGAGAAATGGAACCTGAAGCACCTTTATTGCAATTCTGACTTTTCTTCCAGAGTCCTGAGTGACTTTGGGCAAGTTTTCACTTATTTTTAGGCCTCAGTGTTCCCCATCTGCAGTTATATCTATTCTCTTTTCCAAGCACCCCCAGATCACTTAGCTATTCAGATTCTGTTTCATTAAGTATTATTACCACTACTCTCAATTTTCAATATAGCAAAGCCAGAAGTGAGATTGAGCTGACATTTCAGTAGCAAACTCATTTTATAACAAATTCTGCTAAAACATTTAAGTACATGACATAGATGAAAGCATATGGTGGAACAAATTGATAGCAAATATAGAGACTAGAAATTATATTTGGACTAATCAGTATCTATTTTTGTATTTACTCAGCAAACTCTTCAATAAATGCATTTTACTAGTTCAAATATGTATGAATTTGAAATTCATGCATGCAACCATTCATTTAAAGTATCAAACCATATAATGGATTGTGGGAAAAAAATCCCATTTTAGAAAACTGATATAAAACACCCAGAGCTAAGAAACCTGGGACTGTGAGATGTAGGTAAGTAATTCCAGAAGAAAAATGGTCAATATTAGGGCATTGGTTTGGGAAAGAAAGGAAGACATTAATTATTGACCATTTCAATGTAAATGCAGTAATAGAGAAAACTGATTATATAAATCCACACATGGGAAATCCAATGACACAACGAGACAGAAATTAAAAATATAAATTATTCACTGGAAAGTTATTGCTAAACTATTTTACAACACTGTTCTTTTTCTGATCTGAAAGTCCATGGTTTGATATTGTAGGAAAAGCAAATAATCTCCCTCCTTGTGTTTACTATGTGTATATCCTAATTAATGTGAAATAAGTTGCATTCCTTTGGCATAAACCACCCAAGATGACAGAAACAAACAATTTTAGAAGAAAGAATAACCAATTTATTCTACTAATAGTAGAATTATTATTATTTAATTTATAAATTATGTGCTGTCTGCATAGCTATTGTGATTTTTATTAAATGAACCTTTACTGGAAAAAAAAGTAAAGCTATTCTAAACTGATTTTTTCATTAAGTATTTGAAGTTAGAAATAAAAGCCGTGAGACATTATATTCATTAGTATCTGTTTTTTGACTTGCTGGACAGTGGGGAAACTGGGAGGAAAGCAAAGGACTGCACAGGTACAGCCCTAAGAGAGCTCCTCAGCCCAGGAGAGTGAGTGTATTACTGAGGAGATCTCCCTGCATTAAACCACACCAGCTCAGAGACTCAGGACACGTTTGTATTTTAACAGCCTGCACGTCTCTGCTGCACTCCTACAATACAGCCTTGGGGCAGCTCCAAGCAAGCTGAAAACAAAAGCTCCCGCGCCGGACTGGACCCAGGCTCATTAACCTTGCCTCTGAGCAGGGTTAATTAGATCAGACTGGGCCTCAAGCTAACATGGGGACTGTTCTGCTCTGTGCCATTTCCACACGCCCTTGTGATTCAGCTGCATCAGCAAGTGTGGGAATGCAACTTTGTGAGGCTCCAAATTGGATTATTTTTCCCTCATAAGATTTTTGTTCTTACTGGTGGGAAATCACTATCTGAAAAATAAATCTCTCTATTTAAGATTTTTTTTTTCTTTAATAATCAGCTTTCTCAACAGATTTTAGGTCCTGTAGTTCACATAATACCTACTGCCCCTTTCTATTCAGTAGCCAAGCTATGTCAGGTTGCTCACAACAGGGATGACCACCTTTATTTCCTGAAAGGAAGGGACAACAGCATAGAAATTACTGGAAAGACAAGTGCATTAAATATTACAAGCATCCATGTGGCAGCTGCCGGGGCTCCAGCAGCCCTGGGAATAGGGAAAATTGTTCTTCAGATTAGTGGCTTAGTTACATTCTAGAAAAGAGAATTATTTAATAAGAGAGTTAACTACAAGTAGTTCTATTGATAGGCAATTCCAGCCTCAGAAAGGGAATTAAATCCATTCATTGAAGGTGTCTATGTCCATTTGTAAACATTTGCCACTATTATCTGAAGAAGTTAAAATAGCAGTTGCAGTTTACTTTCTCCACTGTAATCAAAGGACAGGATTTACTTTATTTTCTCATTCCACGAGATCTCCTGGGCTTGAAAATTTAATTGCTGCACTATGACAGACAACATTCAGATCTTTTTAATCTTTATTCTGTCAGTAAATTTTCCTGCAGCAAATTTCCTCATAATTACAGTTCTGATTAAAGTAAGCATTTCCATAGTTTTGATGGCTCAGTAAATTACAATTACTGACTGCTCCTCTTAAGGTGAGCAGGAACTCCCTTTGTCATGAAGTTTTACTATGCAAAATTACTGAGCAATAATGTAATAACATTTGCGTTATCTGTCATGCTTTAATATAAATACCCAGCCCCTCCTTGTACACCAGGTATTGAATGGCAAGCCTTATAAAGTCTCACATGAAAAGGAACCAGGTAGTTCCTTCACTTTTGTTTTAACCCTGTAGCTTGGAAGATGTGAAATCTGAAGTTTCTAAGTAATACAGTAATAAAAATAGGAACCTCAAAAGCAACCAAAAGTTATTGCTTTTTGAAGAAGGGTTAAGAGAGGATGAATAGCTTACATTTATTTCACTCTCATATAAACTTTGCCCACACACGTGTTTATTTGCAAGCACGTGGCCTTATTGTTGTGGCAACATTACAACTATCATCAATTTGGTACTGAGACATTCTCTGAAACTGTCATAGACAAAATTTACAGAAATAACATACAGTCATATTAAATTGAAGGGAGAATGCAACAATTCTTGCAGATTTAATTGAAAAAAACCCCACTAAGTAAGCTTATAGCAAAATTCTCTGGAGTTCTCTGAAAGTTCATTTCCACAGTGAGACCCAAGTGACATTTGTCTGATTTCCTCTTGAGTAAAGTCCTACAAAGCCTATAGAACTAAAGCAAATAACCAGTGGAATAAATCAAAAGTGGTGAATTGTCCATGTATTTACTCCTGAAGTGGTGAACAGTAATCTTCAAGAAAATTGACTCAGCTCTTTGTAAGATTAGCTGGGAAATATTGTAAGGACAGAGGTCAAACTATGTCACCTAATATTTTCCTTTTGATGTAAAAAATATAATCTGTCAGTGTAATAATCCTTCTGCAGGTCTAAAACCCAAGAAAACTATGCTTAAACTCTATGAAAAGAGAATTTATTGTGAATATAAACTGCTACTTTTTTGGGACGAGATCTGCAAAAAAGGAAGATCCAGACATACCTCAAGATACAGAGACCAGATGTTGCTCTGGATCAAATGCAGAGGCAAGCCAGCCATGGCAGCAGGACACTACAGTGAAGACATAATTCCCAATTTCTTAAAGTTTGCTAAGTCAAGTTTGCCAAGTGCCTTACTTTGGATGTCTTAAAATCTGCCAGGTACCTTGTTCTACCTTAATGATCTAAAATTTGCAAATAAGAGTTTGTTACTGAACCTTCTGAGAATTTTGTTATTTCTCCCACACAATGCACAGAGGAATTCAAACAACCTTCCCCTAAAACTTGTTGAGGGGCATGAGATAGTGCCACAAAAACCAAACCACAAGTCTCACAATATGTGCCCAAACACGTAAATACTTGCAAATACATTTAAAAAGGCAAATTATTATTTAAGCACAAAACCACTGTGATATTAATATACTGGAGTATTAATATTTGCAATTTGTACATAAAACTATAGTATTAATGACCCTTAGCCATATGGAATCCAGGAAGTCACCACTCTAAATTGCAATGCCTATTTTTGCTTCCAGAAGTGCTATGCTGAGGTTTTGGAGACCTTCAAAAGGCTAAGTCTTTGAAAACTTATTGTGGTACTCCTCAGTCTTTTCTTAAATTGGCTAATTATATCAGCTCTCTAAAAGTTTTTTTTCACCAATCACATACCTTGGACTATTCTTATTGCTTTCCTCTGGTCCTGCTCTACTAGGCCCAGGATTTTCTAAGTATGGCGCTCAAAAGCAGACACAGTACATGAGCAGGGGTATTATTAGGGCTAAGTGACATGCAGAAGATTTCTTTGCATATCCAAACTTATTTTTAATAGGGCACCCATTTTATATCCCACCATGATATTTGGGGTCAATGCATTTGGTAACAATACAAGGCTAGTGACTAGCTTTTTATCCAGAGAGTTTCTGCATGGCCCATTCCCTGTCCTGTGTTTGGAAGATGGAGCCTCTTATTAAAGCATTGCAGTTTGCATTCAGCCTTTTTCAATCCTTTGCATTTCAGGTGATTCCACCGATTGGCCAAGATTATCTTGCACACTTTCAGGGTGCTCAAGGCCTTTCCGTAGAGCTTATTACCAAATGCAGATGTATAAACTGCACTCTTTATTTCATCATCTGTGATATTAACAAAAAACACCACAAAATAGTACCAGACCCAGGGTGCTGACAGAAATACAAAACACTTCTCTTCCTACCTGTACATGTTGATGCTGTAAGCTAAAATCTGTTTTCATTGTTTTCTAGCTATATGACACAGGATAATGTAAAGTTAATTGAAGCTTTCTAAAGGCAACGCCCCACAACAGCTGCTAAAAAGCACAAATGACTCAGTCTTCCAGACACAAGATTGTTGCTTTTAAACAATTATTAATCTTGCCTCAATTACATAGCATGTGATCCAACCTCTGCATTACTATTAACTCCACAGAGAGAAGTCTTTTATACATAAAACATAGGATTTATGGTACCAGACCTTTTCCTTAAGATGATTGAGAAAGTGCTCCCTGACCACTAATCAAAAATGTCTGACATTCTTGTTCTGACTGACAAATGTTAGAGCCTGATATTACCCACAAAATCGTCCAGAATACATGTGTGCTCTTTTGAAAAGCTTAACAATTGAGAGGTCAAGGCACAGAATTTGTCTCCAAATTGGTTTGTTCTGGGGAAATGGGGAACAGGGAGAACAAGCTATACCATTCCTTTGAGGAGGGAAGGCACTGGGAATAAAAAATTAGGAAGCTTTCACTGCCTGTTCTCATGACACAAGATCAGTGCACGTATGCATATCAATTTAATTTTCAAGGCAGGCATTTTTTGCAGGCAGCAAATCTTTTGTAATTAGATAAAGCGAAAAAAAATAAAATGAGAGAATTTAAGTCTCAAAATTCTTATCATTTGCTAGGCAATTGAGGATAGAAATGACTTTTCTTTCTCCTTAGCATAATCTTTTGCTTGTCTACTGTGAATATATGAGAATTCAGTATACACAGCTTAACTAATTCAACCTCAGTCAATATGGACATTTAAGAGTGTTAGACTATTAGAGCAGAGACTCAAACAGAGCAGGGATAAACATCCTTCCTGGATATTTAACACTTTTGAAATACTTTTTTCCCTATATAGATTGCAAAATTTATGATTCATGTGGAATAGAATGGAATTATAGACACTGCTGTAATCCTTTTTCTGGTGGCATTAAGAAAGGAATTGCATTGTTTGCAGGAGATACAAGGTTAATGCTTCATAACAGACAACCTCTATTTTTCCCCCCGTGAAGAAATATGACAGAAACACAGAATCAAAAACCAGCTCAAGTTGGAAGGGACCTATAAGGATCAAGTTCAACTTTGTGATCCTCACAGGACTACCTAAAACTGAACTATATGACTAAAGTGCACAGTCGAGACACTCCGAGAACTCTGATGGGACTGGTGCCATGATCACTTCCCTGGGGAGCCCATTCTGGGAAGTAATCATTTCATGTATGCAGTTCCTCTTTTATGAGGAAGTTCTGACTGTGCACAGGGCATTAGCTTTTACTCTCAGCTCATGAGTCTAGCACAACACCAGAGTTAAGCCAGACACCTGGAAATTTTAAATAGCTAGCACAAGTCTCCCTCCTGAATGGAAAAAGTCAGTGCATACCCAGTATTGGCGCCTGAATTCAAAATGGATCCATTCTGCTTTAAACCTGTTTTAAAAGCCACTACACGTCTGACACGCTCCACTGAGTATGCAAAAGGAAATGCCTGAGTAACATTAAACTGAGAAAATAAAACACAGCAAGTCCCACCTATCAGTACGGAGTGGGGCATGAACATCGCAAGAGCAGCCCTGCTGAGAAGGACTTGAGAGTGCTGGTGGATGAGAGGCTGGACGTGACCTGGCCACGTGCACTGGCAGAAAGGCAGCCTTGTCCTGGGCTGCATCTAAAGCAGGGCAAGTGGGGGGGATTCTGCCCCTCTGCTCCACTCTCCTGACACCCCACCCGCAGTGCTGCATCCAGCTCTGGGGTGCCAGCACAGCAAGGTTGTGGCAATTGACTTCTTGGAGGGAGTTCAGAGGGGGTTACCAAGATGATTAGAGGGATGGAACACCTCTCCTGTGAAGAAAGGCTAAAAAAAGTTGGTTGTTTACCCTAGAAAAAAGAGGGCTTTGGAGAGACCTAATTATGACCTTCCAGTACCTGAAAGGAGCCTACAAGAAAGCTGGAGAGAGACTTTTTTACTAAGGGCATGTAGTGAGAGGACTGCATATTTCAGACAATTACTATTGCCTTAAGAAACCCAGGTTGTACTGGGAGCAACACTTACAAGCCTCTGTCTCATTCTGGGGGCCATGAGTCCTGTGTGCCAAACCAGATCTGTCACGCATTCGCAGATGACCTACTTGACAAAGGTCCCAGAGACACTGGGGGCTGCATTCTTGCGCCAGCAATTTTTGCACAGGCAAGATGAAGACTGTCACTTAGTGACTGGGGTAACCATCACACAGGATCGTTCAGACTGTCACCTCCACAACAGAGGCTCTGGTACATGCAAAGAGCCCTCAGCCCTGAGCCGGCCGCTGGTGGCCACCAGCACAGGCAGCAGGGTCGTACCTGACTCTGCCTCTCAGGGCCCAGGTTCTGGCAGCACTCTGGGCTGGCCTGGGCCATGGGGATTGATTTTATCAGCAATGTGGCCATGTAACAGCCCAGCTGGGGGCCCTGAAGGCTCTGCCCAGGAGCCAGGTCCGCCTGCTGTGGGAGAGCCTGGGACAGACTGCGCAGCTTAGCTGGCGAAGAACTGCGCGACAGGAACAAGCAGAGATGAATGCACATGACAAAAGCCTGTAAATGCAGAACCAAAATAGGCAGCAGCAATTGCTATGGCCTAAAATGCAGTCATTAGTCCCAGCCAGGAAGCTCTAACAGCAAAAAGGATAGATTCAGACAAAAGATAAAATCAACTGAAACTAGGAAAAAGCATCCAAAAAGACCCCACCAAAAACTAGCAAGCAATATAAGATCACTTGGGAGCCTATTGGTGCCATTTTTAGGTAAGTCATTTGCGAAAAACAACAGAAAAAGAAGAGGTGCAGTATCTCTGGAGCACAGATGTGGCTCAGCCTGCCTAAGCCAGCCCAGGCCCACCACAATGGCCAAAGGTACAGGACATCACGTCACTCGTTACCACAGGCTGCTGCAGTGCTGAGACATTCACAAACAAACCTCACACAACCATGAGGAATCATATCATCATCTCCATTCTGGTATTAAAAAAAAAAAAAAAAATCTGCATTGAGAAGCCTCTAACCCACCAGAGCAATAAACCATGCAAGTTGCTGGGAAAAAAAAATCCCCAAACTTTAGTTCAAAGAAAAATCTGAAGTAATTCAGTTGTGAAGAGAAAGTATCAGTCATTCAATTTGCTGGTCTCAAAGTAGGCCAAGTTAACAGTTCAGAGCAATTCCTTTACTTTCAGACAAAAATTATTCCTGAAGGAGAATATTTAATTCATACTGTGAAGTGTTTGATTTTTATCAGGAGGTTTAGGAATTTGGCTGCAGCACTTTGCTATGGGAAGACTTTGAACAGCACTAAGGAAAACCATCTCAGAGCCTTAAAGGAGCATCTTACCCTTCCCTGAGATGGTCCTTTAAAATGAAAAACTACTGCCTGAAGATTGATTAAATGACCACTTAATTAGATAGGGGAGATCTACTGACAATATCTGACAGCACTGGGGAAAAAAAAGTGTGTCTTTAAGGAATTTGAGAAAAATGGACTATCTTGTGTTTCCAAGATCCAACAGACACCTCATCTGCAGCAGGAAATGCTGTGAGTGCAGCTTTAGGGAATAAGGTGTTTCAGACTAAAATAAAATTCACAATGTAGTTTGCCTTCACTTGTAATAATTAAATGAAAAATAGCTTCCCAATACATGTTCATATTAGTCTAGATCTCAAAAAAAAAAAAAAGTACTACTGCATTAAAATGCCACATCCTATTTTCATCCAGATTAAAGGTCCTGAATGCACTCTTCTGGCTAGCATGCATAAGGGATAGGCTGCCTTATGCACTCTAAAATCTCTCCAAATCTTCTCAGGTTAAGATTCAGGATTTCAGCCTGCACTTCTGTTCTTATCAGGATAAAGGAGAAAGAAGAGCACAATCCTTTTCACAGAGTATCATTTGAAAAGAAAAAGAAAAATGAAGGGAGGACAAAATCTCCAGTACATTTAAAAGGAAGTAGTCAGAAAACCAAACAAAGCCTAACTACAAAACAATCCTTAGACTTTCCTACTCCCAAATTATATCATACATATGCTGTAGAATTACTTACATGCATGACCCTTCAACCAGCACCCACAACAGTTCACCAAAAGCTTTCTAGATATCATCATATAAGTGCCAAATTCCCCAGGTAAAAGCAATCGGCACCTTTGAAGGTATATGTACAATAGCGTGTGGGGAGCGAGAGAAAGCGTAGTAAGGAAATGCCAGCTCCAGCTGCTGGCTCCTGAGCTGTCAGTTCACAGTGCTCCTGCAGCAGGGACGCACTACATGGGAAGAGGTGAGTCCATTATAATAACCCAGCAGGGCATCAAAGGACCATCAGAAACGTATCTTTCTAAAACACGAGTGGTCAGCCTGGAATGTGCTTCTAGAGCACACTGAGGGGCAGGGGCCACTGCCTTGCAGCTCCATTTCTTTCAGCTCTGCAGGAGGACAGCATGTCCTGCAGAGCAAGCTCACATTGCTCAGGGACATGGCATCCTGAGCTGTTAGGGTGCTCTTGGAATAACTCTCCACACTCTCTCCTCAAGTGGTTTTGCCAACTCAGTTGCTGCGCTGGGTAGGTCAGAGCAGTAGAATGAATGCCCCCCCTGCCAGCCTGAGCCACAGACAGTGACAGAGCAGTTGTCTGATTTGAACCAGGCTGTTAACCAGACCTTCTCTTCTAACTGAAAGCAGCAGAAATTCCATGCAGTAGTCTGCACTGGAAATTAATGTGAAACAAAATGAAACAAAAGAAACTCAAAAACACTTCTGTGAAAGTAAGTTTCATCATTTCTGTTTTTTCTTAGTTGATTTTTTTTTCTTTTACAAGGCACTGGATTAAAAAAAAAAAAAAAAAAAAAAAAAAGCAAGCATCTTAATTATTGTCCCACTGTTTAAAATTTGCATCACCTCCTGAAAAGAAACCTCATGACATGCTTACTTCCATTTGGCACAACGATAGTGCAGAAAAAGAGAGACCTCATTAAATGCACCCCTTGGTTCAGGCAGATGGGAGTGTGCTCAACAGCATTCCAGTCCTCATCTCACTTGTTCCTGCAGAGCAGATGCAATATGTAATTTACCATAGATGATGACATTTGAGACAATTCAAAAATCACTGATAAGATGAAATTATATCAAGCTAGATACAGCCATCTGCTAGGATTTCAAGGATTCACCTTATAGTCATTCTTCTCATTATTTGAGCTTCATGATACAGAGGATTTCCTACATAAACATTTGAGAGAGTGGTATGTAAAACTGTGTTTCTCAGGGATCCACAAATATGTTTTGTTCCATTGTTGGAAGAGACTACAGCTGTTTTACAAGTCTAGACACTCAGAGAGACACGAAAATGTCTTTTATGGTTAGGGAGACCTACCATGTTATTTATAACTCTAGAACAGTGTGAGAAAATCCTCCAGGAACTTCTCCAGTGAATCTATCTATTCTGAATAAGGCCATCTGCATCCTTTGTCCTTGCTATGGTTTATTGTCAGTAGGCAAAACAAGGAGGACTACTACAAAGTACCCAATGACATGATTCAGAGCTTGTTAGAATGTATTACACATGAAAGTCCAAGAGATGAGTAATTCTATGCACAGTATGTTGTACTGTCCTTTGTGGGTACTGCAAACTTTGCCCAGAGAGGCAGCCCTGAGCACGGAGGGGCTCCTGCCTGGAGCACCAAACTGATAAGAATTGGTTCGTGACAAAATTTTCAAATACGTATGTTCAACAGGAGCACAATAAACATTTAACTAGCAAAACCATGGATCTGTTGGCTGACAAATCTGCAAACAATTTTTTTTGCCCACTACATCCTCCTTCGCACTCAGCAACCCCGAGCACAGAGGATTCACCAGATTTCCAGGACTGCATCAAGGTCTACACAGTTCATTATTTCATCAATGCCTCTTGTAATACAGAACACAGTTAAAAACGCTATATTATCAGTACCAAATGACCATGCCTAGTTTTCTGTATTTACTCCTCTGCAAAGTAATCAACAAATTGAACATCTCAAAACAGGTCATAGCTCTAAAATGTTTTAAATGAGAGTTTTGTCTTTTCTCCCTATCAAGAGGTACAGGATGATGAATCTTCACATTTTCTAGTTAGTTTTTGCATGAAGAAGGTATCTGACTCTAGAAGCTATTAAACAGAAAAGGATAACAAGGTGCAATGGCTGGAAAGTAGTGCTAGAAACAGTCAGCTATATTTAGGATTTTTTTTTTGCCCATGAGGTAATGGTATCATCAACTGTAATTACTCACCAATGGGTTGCAGTCTTTTAAACTGAGAATTTACATTTATCTAAATCCCTTTGGTGATGTCCAGTGGGTTTAATGTGTAAGCGGATGAAAAAACCCAACTGTTAATTGCAGGGTTCACAATAGGTCATCAGAAACTTATGTTATCTGGAAAAAGCAGCTATGAAATTTCAAGGTGAAATTATTAAATTGTTACAGTGATCTGCCTGAAGTGTACTTATACTGTCAATAGAGATGAAGGCTGAGATGCATAATTTTATCCCTCTGGTAAAATTTCTTAGGCAACTTCAGTGAAAGCAGAGCTGCTGTCCTTGTGCAGCCCCTCCGCACACACTGTCACAATGGGGGATGGCACACAAATGACACCAAGAGCTGCTAGCAGAAGCACTCCAGCCCACTTGTTCCTTCAGGAATAAAACAAACAATGTTTTTAAAACACAGCTTTAACTTCATCATAGCTAATGAATATTTACATTGCTCAATTTGAATTTTGCTTCAGTTCAGCACATATTAAAACCACTACACTCACAGACTGAAAATCCAAAGTCCTCATTATATAAAACATCCATAGCAGCATCTCAATCTTGACTTTCATTACAGGGAGCAAACAAATACTAAATGACACTAATTCCTTTATAGGAGGTCTCAGTTTCAGACCTGATAACAATTAGAAGCTTGTGTACACCCTATCAATTTTGCCCAACTTTTTTTTTGATGTGAAGATGATTGACATCATTAAACATGATCTGGCCACAAAGTCAAGCAGTCTGAAATACCAGGAAGCTATTATTAATTTTCATATGGAGGCAATTTGAATGACAATCTCTATATAGATTCAGTGGTCTTTGGTGCTGATAGATGGTACTAAATAGATGCCATAACGCTGGAGCCTTCAAGACCTTCAAAAGTTTCATTAAATGACCAGGGAAACAAGAAAGTACAAGCTTCTCTTACAGCTGCAATCCCTCACTACCATTGTGTTCTAATGCTGCATGAACACAGAAAGCATCAGCCTAACTCTGGCTTGGTTTTGAACCATTGGTGCAGATAGTACCTTGTACCCATAACTCAAACAAGCAACCCGCTCCTTGATTAATCTTGGCACACAGAAGTTCCCCATTTCACAGTACTTTCAGTGTACCTCAATGCTTTTTCAAGTCTACTGTGAAAAATGTCTTAACATCATGCACAACATCACTGCATTTTCATAGCTATCTTTCATACTGTAGTACTCTTTTATTACTTTTAGAACAAGTCCTTTAAAAACTTATAAATGAGCACTTGAAGAATTCATGTACTCATCTGCCCCTTTAATTACATCCCCAAGCTAAAAAGGCTGCCTGTGTATACATACATTTTCCAATACTGTTATATAAATGTTTAAGTAGTTGCTGAAACTCAAAGATGCTTGCAACTATTACAGTCCATAGCTTTAGAGACAAACAGTTAGGAAAAGCAACTTCACACTTTTTAGAAACATTCTAGATAGTAAAGAGGCGCTTTCATGTACAGTTTGTGTATGCAACTTGAACTTCAGTCTTCACTGAGTAGCAGAAGCATTTCAAAATGCCAGATCCTAATGAAAAATTAAAACATGCCTTCCTGTATATTCAGTTCTTGGCGGATGTCACAAGAATAAGTGGTCCAGGATAGAGGTTAAATTTCAAAAATTGCAACACTTGCCCTTACCTTAGGGTTTTTCTAAACATCTCCTGTCCAGCCTATGAGTAAGGGGAAACATTAAATGTTTAATGTCACAACATTAGCAAGTTCAACAGCAAGGTTTGTGACAGAACTGCCAAATCCAAACATCTCTAGAAGTGAATAATGGATTTAGTTCGGGGCTTCTCTCATCCAATTTTAAAATTTAACTTATAGTTTTCAAACACATAACTAGGGCAGTATGTTGAAAATTGCATACATGTGATAATTCTTTAATTTTAAAGTATTGTATTGACCAGGAGAAGAAGTGGTAATGACTTGATAGAAGCAGGTTCGCAGTACCAGCACTACTGCCTAGCCTTAAAGGAAGTTGTTATATGCTGTTTAAATTACAGTTGAAATAACGGTAGCTTATGTTGTACAAAGCATTTTCTAAAACCTCTGTTTTGATGCATTGGGAGTCTAATACTGAGTATATATATCCACATATACTTCATTCTTTGCACCTTACCTTTAGGATTGCTACTTGAAACATGTAAAATTGGCCAGCAATTTCCAAATCAATAGAGAGGAAAAAGGAAGATGGACTGCACTTTGATTTCACAACATTCTTTCCATTCCTCTAAGAATTACACGGCACATAGCACTGTGTGTATGAAACATTCCCATCTCTCATTTCCTCAGACTTTTTTTGCAGGCTTCTCACTCAGCTGGGGCTGATCAGACTTCAATGGAGCAACACATTTCATACTGGCCAAAGGTCTGGCTTCCAGCTTCTTCCCTAAAGTTTTCATGCATTGTTTTTTCCTTTGGGTGGTTGCTACTCGTAGTCAAAATGCATTTTTTAAACATTTTTTTGTCTTTTTGATTAAGTTTTACACCCTGTACCTACCCAGACATCTATGCAATTCCACTCCCCTCACGGCTGCTTAGCCCAAGGCAACACATAAGCCTGAACAAAAAGTACAACTGCCTGAGGTACCAAGCCACAGGCAGAGACAGAACAACCAGCCTTTACTCCACTTTTGAGCGAGAGTAGAAGAGAAAGGACAAGACAAAAGAATTGCTGAGTACAGAATAAACTTCCCCAAAGCAGCAATTTCCTTCCCACCAGGTCCCAGCTGAACAGCATGGAGGAGGAGTCAAGGTTAGGGCTTCACAGCACAGGAAAGCCAAGAGCTCAGCTGCAGCCTCTTGGCCCCTAAGGAGCAATAAAGCAAAACCCCAGAGCAGCCCGCTGTCCTCATGCACTGGCAATCACTGGTTAATGCACGTTGTAAGCGCTAAAAGCAGCTAATGGGATCCTGACTACCTGCTGGGAACTGGTCTAACAAAGGACATGGCACTCGAGCTAAATCACTTTTCACAGAACTAATGGCTGGCTTCCAGACCTCACATCCATAGCATGGACTGCCTCTCAGTTCGCTTGCTTTTCTACAGATGTTTTCACAAAGGCATGCTGGAATTAGATTGAAACAGTAGTGACCTTTCTTCCTGTTGCTTTTGACACCATTACCTGTCAGCTAATCTGCTTCCATGTTCAGTCTTCCAACACACCCCCTCCCAATACCAGACACTATAAACTGTGGTATCTGCACCAACTGCTGAATACATGATTAGCATTTTGGTTTCATTTCTGTCCCGAGGGTTTTAGTGTCATAATTAAGTTCAGCACAAGGTGATGGGAAAATAGTTTCCACACAAGTAATCATGCTTTTCCTAGCTGAAAAGAGCACTCTAAATTAATTTCCTCACATCTCTTAGTCAAATCAGTTGACATCTGAATTGTTCTCATGTACAATAGTCAGCTGCATGATGTCTGGATCAGATTTTTTTTTCTTCTTTTCCAAAAAAATAGCATTATGTGTTTCTGCTGTCTGTGTTTAGTAATACATTGGATAAGCCACAAAGCAACTTGAAATATGTAATCTTAAAGCTAAGTAGGAATTTCAGTAGAATGAACCCTGGTTTATTCTGATCTCTACTGGTTTGAAAGCAAGACCTGTGAGAGACTCCAAGTCAGAAATACAATTTAATAGGAAGAAAAAAAAAAAGGTAAAATAAAATAAACATAATAGTACAACCTGACACTGTTGGTTAGGGTGGTGGTAGTAGTCCAGGTGAAGTGGTCTTGTTGAAGCAGTGAACCCATAGAAAGGTCCAGTAGCCCTTCTCCTCTCTGAATCCAGTGGGTAAAAGCTCCCTGTGCTGGCCCAAATCCCAGATTATATCCAGGTGGGAATGTTTGGCTCCTCCCCATGGGCGGAATGATGTGATTTTATGACTCATGCAATGGGTCCTTGATTGCCTATTAAACGGAGATAACTCCCGGAGGGAGTCACCCATGAGTCATCCAGCAGAGCATTAATGGGCCCATTAACAGAACATAGTCTGGAGGGTGGGGACAAGGGAAACACTGCCCCACCTGGTTTCAACAGTTCATGGAGATGGTGATAGAATACATACCTTGGGCATATCTTACATTGTAACCTAGGACATGATCCCAAGACTTCCAATAGTAATGGAAATCTCCAAATTATTATAAAATCATTATAGTCATTGAATAACACAACTATTTCCCCAACTCATTGCAAGTACAAAAGATGACTTGTAGCAGAACTGTGGCTCTCCTGTGCTTTCAGAGGAGTTCCTGGATCAATAGTATCACATGAGGCAGAAGAGACTCACTGCTGGGAGTTTATTTGACATGGCCTCCAGCTATTGCATTTCATGGGCTACACTAAGCCTTGCAACTTTGATTGCTCTCTTTGTAATAAATCACAATGTTATCGCTGCATTTTTGACTCCCCCTGGAGCCTGACCCTATGTTTAGGACAGGATAACACTCAAGGAACTTCTCTTCCCCAAAAAGTTGTCTAACATCTAAATGAATAAATTGCAGACAGAATTTACCAAACACAGCATTTCTCAGCATTACCAAGCATCAAAACTTTGTTATATTTTTGCGCTGGTGATGTTCTTCCATTTCTGAGGAATAAGGACAGATACTCTTCTCAAAAAAGTTCTGCTCCTCAACATGATGTAGGACATTTTAATTCTCTGGAGTATATCAATGCAAGTTAAAATGGAGCATTTCAACAAAGCACATTTGTATTTAACAAGCAGCAGAGAAATCATGCCAGGCACCTTCCCTACCCATTTATTAGTGCATGCAAAAATTTCCATTTTGTGACAGATGAAGTGATAAATATTGAGCAAAAAAATCATCTGTATCCACTACATTTTAATAAATAAAATGCACTGAAATATCATAGCAGATGTGTGGCATTCTAAGAACCTTTTCATTGTAATTTCTTACCATTTATTTCCTCAGCTGAAATGTAAAGAGAGCCTTGGAAATCAGAACCCAGTGATAATTCAGCCAGCCACAATGCTAAGGTTTCCTTTCATTTAATGACAGGTGGCAGAAAAGCACATGCTGGACATAATGACAGACACTTGAAGATGCATGGCTGGCCCACCTCATTGCTTGAGCAAGGAGGAAAAGATCTGTGTAACGCCTGGGTTGTTTCTCGCCTTAAAGAGCAGTGAGCCCAAGGGGGCTCAGCTTAGGCTCACAGTAAGCAAATCCTCCGAGGGACAGACAAAATTTGGTACCATTTTCACAAAGCTACAGTTCTCTGGGAGGCAGCTGTAAATGTGTGTTGGGCTCAGCAAGAAAGCTGCATGTGTCCATCGCAGCATTCCATTGTGAACTGCAGGGCTGGCAGGTCACACTGTTACACTGGGAACTTTCCGCCCCTAGCTGCTGCTTCAGATATTCCTGGCTGTTTGTAAGTCTTTGATCAAACACTCCACATTTTAAAGGGGGTAAGGATTAACTGCCAGTAAGAATAGGAAGATTGGCAGCTACAAAAGGCAACAATGCATCTATGTACCAGCCTAAGGAAGTTATACATTGTGTCTGATCTAATTTTGCGTAATTTTTCAGTACATTAATTTATGAACAGACTCATAACTGTCTCTGGGCAAGGAGGAAATTACATTTTTACTTGTGACTTAGATTTACAAAAGAACTTTTGTGGTGGCTGTGGATGTCACAAAACAGCTACCATGTTTAAGGAAAACAGGAAACTCTTCCTTCAGACTCTGACGACCAAGTCATCATTTATATCATAATCTGTAAACAGTTTGTTTTATCCTGCACTCAAGGGCCTTATTTTGTTAGGCCATACATAAAAGTCTGTCATAATTGGTGGGGACCATCTTGGTGACACCAAAGGGTCTTGGATTTATCCTTCTGTGAAAAGGTTTGACTTACTAAAACAACACTTGTGTTGCTCCCTGGGGCTTACAGGTGATGAAATCTATGTTGCATAAGTTCTTTCCCAGTCTCATATGAAACGATTTCATATGGAAATGGTGGAAAATAACACATTTTCAATGAAGGTGATGTTCCTGTTGCCTCTACAGACATTTAGCCAGAGGTAATCTGAAAGGTGAGGGAAGAGGTGAAAGAACCAGATATTCTTTTGACAGGGGAAGCAGATAAACAGCCTTTTACTTCATCAGATGTGAATGCAAAGGACTTATCTGTAGAGCAAGTGGCATAAATATCACAAAGGAAGTAAATAACATGGGATTTTTCTTTATCTTGAAATTACTTTGTATAACATTATTATCAGAATTGCTTCCTATAATCATAAAAACCAACAGTAGGAACCAAGATTAGTACTATCCCACTATAAATTTCAAAAGCTGCTTTAAAATCTTGTTATCAATAGACACTGAGTACTGAAATGAAATGCTCTCTTTTTAATGGGTGCTGTCAAGTACATTCCCTGATTAAACAAATAGTTCTTCCTCTCATAGCCAGCAATCTGCTACGCAGGCAGGAGAAGTCACACTGTTGGGGCAGGTAGGGAGAGCCTGCCTTTACCTGGTGCTCCCCTAGGCCAGTGGAGTGTTTCCAGGGGTAGCACTTCATGTAAAGGAGCCTGTTGCTGCTGCCTGAGTGTAGAATACCTAGAACTAAAGCTGCAGTCTGTGCAGAAGTGAGAGATAACAGAGATGAGCTGTCTGAGCGTTGCTGCAGGAGCAGGTTGGACTCTCCTGTCTGAGAAAATGCACACGTACACCTGTGTAGTTCATAGCAGAGGTGCAGTTCCTTAGTGATAATTGCAGTGCAAGGGCCACCAATTACAAGGAACCTGGTGGCACATGCAGAGTAACAAAAACACAGCATGGACCTAATGACTTCTTCCATTCAGCTGAGAAACATTTAATCCACTACCCAGATGCAGACTAAGGGAAGGAACTAGACTGCTTTTTAAGATACGACGGAGATTTCAAGGAGGAAGTTTCCAAAGCAATGTAAGGCAGAAAAATTCGAATTTGGTTAGTTTCCTCATGTCTTGCACTTTGTCATTAAGTTCTTACCAACAAGGAAGCATTTTTTAAGATTAAATAAAAAGAAAAAAAAAAAGAGAAGAAGAAATTGGAAAACTCATTTTTCTTGCTTTGTTTTTTCGCTCTCTGGGCACACACAACACTCCTTTACATTCAAAATACAATCAACTTTCCTATGTTGATGAACAGCTAGTATTTTCTAGTATTTTTCTTGCTTTTCATGGTAAATATCTATATATATATATATTTGTAGATCAACACAATTCTGTGTCTTTCCTTCCTCTTTCTTTGGTTAGGTAATGCCTAGGCCAACTTCACTGAAACATTCAAAAACGTAGGAAAAGTGCGAGCTTTTGCTTCATGGAATAGGTTGAATTGCTTTTCCTCTGTAGACCCTTCAGTGGGACTTGCCTTTGAGAAGGCACTTTTGTTTCCAATCCCACCGGAAGAATTATGCCTGAGGCACCAATACTGACACCTTTCAATCTCAGCAATCTGTACCAACATCCTCTGCTTCTGGTTCATGACAGGATATTTTGCAATATTGGACTTTGTTACAGTTTCACGAGCAAAGGGTGAAGAACTTGGACCACTCATATAAACTGCTTTTGAGAAGAAAACAGTAGAAATTATTGGCAGCTCTAAAATTAACTGAGTCTTCTTTGGCATTCCTTTCCTGATGCTGTATGAAATTAATAACCATTGAAGGCCCAACTGAAGCAAAATTTTCACCTAAAACAAAGAATTATGGAAACCTATCCTCGGACAGTACTTTTGGGTGTCATGCACTGATGTCACAAAAACAGTACACCTGGGAAAATAACTAAAATACAGTACAACAACCATACACATCATTTGGGATTCTACTTCAGGCAATTAGAATGTGAAGACCAAGCGTGGGCTCACATTTATCCATTGTGCCAGGAAGAACTTATTCTTTCGCCTGTGTGTAAAATGGCTTTAAAAGGAAGGAATGGCTTCAGGGACATGGATTTATTTATCTTGACCACAGCATATCTACATATTGGCTTGTGTTGATTTAACATTGAGATTCTGCAGTTCCTATCTAAGCACAAATGAAATTATTTTGATGATACAGTTTTCTTCTTCTGCAGGTGGGATATTTATCTTAATGGAAGTGAGACCGGCTTTATTGCTATGCACTCATTTTTATTTTGAGCAGCACATATAAGGTGTGTTTATGCAGCCTATGGTTTATTTTTAGGGAGGAAAAAAAATTAAAAAATACAAGTGTGGGCATCTTTCAGCTGATTGTAAGAAGAATTTTTCAGCATACAATGTTCATAAATAAGAAACTGAATCAAAGAAAATGCTTTTTACTCTTGAGATTTTTAAGTCTACCTGCTTCAAAACAAGCACATGTAGGCTCCAAAAGTCACTCTGTGTTAATCTCCTGTGGTTTTATAATGTATTTTTTCCACTTGCAAGTGACTGGTACCACCTTTATTTCAAGCTAACAGAAGCAAAGATGTCAGGGTCATGCTTTTCCAGTTTGCTGAAGGAATCTAATACTGTGACTATCTAGGCCAGCTGCCAGCAGAACTGGACTTTTAAATATCTTATAAAAGCATCACTGCATATCTAGTTTAATTCTGCCTTGCAATTTAAAAGTCTAATGCAGGCAACTATATGAAAGGACTTCTCATTCAATCAGCCTCACCTTGTTCATATACAGAAAAGCATCACATTTCTTTAAAGCAATAGGGGAAATAAGGCCAAACAACAAAGGGCTTTTATTCCTCCTGAAAGGGGAAAATGCAAGCAAGAGAGAAAGAGTCTCCTGGGAGGGAGTCTCTCTTTCCAAAGGTAGAGACCTGACCTGCAAATGGCAAGTGGGCATTTATATCTCGCTTGTGTCTGAAGATGATATAGGATGATACAGAGGAAAGAACCAAAGGACAAACAAAATAGAAGAATCTATTTAGAATTTTATTGCTATAAACACTACCAGCAATGGCACTATGTCTGTCAGTAGATTAAGCCTGATATACCTGCTGGCTACCAAAGCAATTTCAGGGCATTCCATAGCTCAGCTGAAGAGCTTTACAAAACTGCAGCAAAATAAGATGACTGAGAACAAGAATACCCTCATGTAGTCCATTACCATCTTCTTTCAGCTTGATTGCTCTCACAGCTTATATTAATCACATTGCCTACAGTCATTGTGAAATGAACAATTAGGTTATGAAAATAAACAGTCAAGTGATAGCTTAGCTCAATTAGTCTTTAGTTCTCCCAGACACACTACCACTTAGGGTTACGAATTAATTGTCTGTTGCTTTCCTCCCAGGAGGTCACTTCCACTAAAGACTTGCATGGTACTAAAATATATATCCAAAAGATTGTAAGAGTCTTTGTGCCCCCACACAGCTTAGAGGAAATAAAGAAACAGCTGTATGGACTATCTAAATCCAATTCCCACTGGAAAAATACTGATGTTAAAACAGAAGATCTACTTCTTTGACAATTTCAGCTAAGGAACCCAAACTATTTGCTATGGCATTGAAAGCACTCACAGTGTTTTTCCTATAAGCAATAGGTACTGAAAGAGCAGCACCTGCTCTGTCACTGCACATCTTAAGTAGAAGCATAAAAGACCAAAAAAAGTGGTGTGGGATATTGCCATTGTGGACGAATTGTTTAATGGATTAAATGTTTAATACGTTGCTTAAAGAACATTGCGGTTTGCATTAAGTGAAAGGTCATGCATGGAGCATGGTGCCATGTAAACACAGGCAGAAAGCAGAGACAGATGAAACAAAGATGATGTAGAGAAATATCAGTGCCAGGGGAGGGCATAGGAAATACAGGCATGACAGTGCATTTAAGGTGAGAAATACCTGGAGGATTTTTTCCAGGGTCTGAATTTGAGAAACAGTGAGAATGAAGTGCTGGGCATGCAAGTACAGCAAATAAGTTAAGGCATGAAGGGTGTAGCAATTGCAGACCGCTAAAAGTACAGATGAAATGTTTCTTCAGAAGGTGTCATTCCAGAACAGATTTGATACATCTTGACAGTGCTGTATGGAAGAAAACCCACTCTGTTTTCAGCTATGAGCACTCCCTTCTCTGCACGAATCTCGGCCTCTGCGCCCCACCCAGAGAATGCCCAACACTACAGAACACTGAAAAAGGATGTAAGTTAACATTAAACCACTAATTCTCCTATTTTTTTAAGCTTAACAAGGCTACCTAACACAATCAGAAGAAGATGGAATAGAGCAACTGCAGATTTCTAGAACCATGTCAGCACAGAGATGCCATCGTTGAATTCCCAGTCAACACACAGACTGCTCTGCAAAACTGTATGAAACAGCTATGAAGGCAAAAACCATTGTAGAAATATAAATGGTGCAGGTAGAGATGTAATGTAGAAATTTGCCGGGTTAGTGAGATTTTAAAGAATTCAGTTAAACTAATGAATGTTCCTGCAGGGAGAACAGAGTTCACAAACACAAGACACTTCTAGGTGTAGCCAGAGAACCTCTCTAGCAATGAAACTGTTGTTGACCATCTCCCTTCTCAGATGCATGCTTTGGATAGAGTTCGTTCCAAATTAACACTCAGGATCCCAGAGAAGGAAAAATTAAACCAATAAAGTTCAAGCTTAATCAAGCAATATTAAAAGAACTGAAGGAGGGAGAACTCAGCACTAATGACAGCAGAATACACACACATTTGTATTAGTGGTTGAAGTGAAGGTGCTTCCTGTGACTACCCATATTTGTTTGCACAAAACATTGATATTATTATCCAAAATAGACTGCAACACATTTCCTCCTAAAGCTTCTTAATGATAGCAAAGATTGAAAGCTCAAAAGTATTAGTTTTTATAGAGCAAAGTGCCATTCCTACACTTAAGGATCCACAAAAATGACATTTTCCCTTGATTTAGAAAGCTTTGCCAGTGTTCAGCTTCATACATTGCCTCTTGGCTGTGAATTTTGGGAATAGCCTGTTACTGTACTCCACACTCATCATTGTCCCATACTGAAAACCTCTGCCAGGAGAAGATTGTTTGAAAACACAGCTTCCCCATCACCTTTTATAGTACAATCCAAAAATGAATAATTGTGATATAGCAAAAAATAAGGGAATGTTACAGCACAAGGCCAAAGCTCTGAGGCACTAACTGATGCCAGGAACGGCATTCCTCCCAGATACACTTGTCTGCACCTCACAGTCAGTCCTGAATTCCATAATAGTACTAGGATCTCCATTTAGAATAATGCCATCAACATCCATGGGATTTCCTGGAAGTATCTCTCTAAACAGAACTTAGTAAAATAGTAGTCTTCTTCATTGTCAAGATACATATTTGATCCGAATATTCTGTAATGTGACTTCAAGCCCCTGATTGGAAATACCTTTTGTAATCAAAATTTATCTTCCCAAAGCATTCCCTGTGTGCTGCACCTTAGAGTTCTAATGGAGAAATCCTTATCAGTAAAGGATGCAGCTTATCTGTTCACCAAATAAAATGCCATCGAAGTAGTAATTGGAAATTCTTCAATCTCAGACTTTTTTAATAATTACAAATTAGTAGCATCTTCACTTCCTTACAGATGCAATTTCACTACCACTTCAGTGACAGTAAAGAAAGAGTTTCAATATGTGAAGTTTTTGATGCAGTGGTTGAACACTATTTAGCTATAGGTAACTTGACTAGTCAGCTGGAACCTTAATTTTCCAGCTTCAGGTGTACATACCATCAAGCTACTCCCAGCTATCTACTTCATTTTCCATTAATCTCAAGCTAACTCTTTCACTCTTCACCATGTTTGTGGGCTATTTTTATCCCCAAGCAAAAGCAGAATCTAAATAAAACAAGCCACAGAACTCATTGAATTGTGAGTGTTTCGCTTATCAAGCCTCTACAGTCACACCAGTCTCACAGATATTCCAATCATACCAAAACTAGGGATATTTTTAATTGAAATCAGTCTCCTAAAAGAGGTTGTACTCAGAGCTTGAAAAGCTTATCTGGAAACATAGGTGGCATCAGCGGTGCATACTGTCTCCTAAGCTATTCCATTTATTTATCAGGAGCCAAGTCATTTGATTTCAGCAATACAAATTTCACACCACATAAAACAAGCAGTTTCAGAATTAAAACCAGTTTAGAGGAATGCAAGGATTATAGGAAAGTTGCCCATGGAAGCTTACAAAGGATCAGAATTTCATTCTGTGATCAGCATTGGTTCTCCCACAGGCTTGCTCCACTTCCGAGTAGCTGCATGTCAAATCATAGTCTCAATCCAACCTTGAAGCATCATAACCTGAACATTTATATTTTTACACAGAAACCTCAGAGCTGTGGAGGAAAAAACCAAGCGACATTTTGACAGAATCCAACTTCGAAATTAACTCAGAGCATATAATTTCCTGTACCTTCTCATAATTTTTCAAGGTCAATGAGCTTCCCTGAAGGGTCAACAGGATCTATCCTTAAAAAGAATTTTGTCAGCAGACAGTATACAGTTTTGGCTGCTGCTTAGTATGAGTTCAGGGCTAATGCACAGACCTCACAGAGAACACTCTTAACATTATTTACATTATTATGGTTGTGGACGTGGAAAATTCTAGAAACTCTCCTGAAAACACTTTAAAAAGCATTTTGTTTACTGGCACAGAGCAGTACGCTATAAAAACATCCCTTTAATATTATGGGGTAGGTTTGAAAACATATTTCACATCTGTAATCAGATGGGATCACACGTATTAGTGTCAATCAAGCATGTTTCTTTGCCCAAAAGCCCTTAATCTCTCTTGCTTTTCAGACACAAAATTCCAAACTTAAATTAAGATTGTAAAAAATGGAAGATCAATGAAACTGGTATTTTGACAAAATGATTCTGTGCAGGTTTTATTTTAAAAACACTACTATTTTTGGTGGCTGTAATTATTTGTGTGATTAATTATTTTCTTCTCAAGTTACATCATTACAAAGCATTTGAGTTTTGTGGAGATCAGTATAAGCTAATTGAGGAAGACAAAATAAATCACAGTTGTCAGTTTTTCTGTTTTTTTCTGACTTTAATGTGTTTTGATGACTCTATACAAACTGAGTATTGCATCAGAGACAAAACCACAGCAGAATGTGAGGCTGTGTCAGTTCATGCACTGTTTGCAGCTCTAGGCTCTGGGTTTTTTCATCATAAGATCCCTTTTTAGCCAGCAAAGGAAGTGAGCAGAGCTCATGCATTTGATGAAAATAAAATCACCTTCAAAATCCCAAGCTGTGTTTTATGAAATGCACGTTGAGTTACACCGCACTGTAACAGAGCAAAGACACAAAAAAGCCCTCAGTGTTTGCTATTTTGGGGCCTCTCATTCCCAGTTTACTGGGCTCCACTCATCTCTATCAAGGGCAGAAGAGATGCTAAAAGTCTGGGATGACTCTCTGATGGAAAATGCATTTCTCTTATCTTTTCCACCTCAAGCCACAGCATATGTAGATTGTATTGTGGAGTCTCACACAGGTACCTGCTTCTGGTGCTTTCCTGTCTAAGCGCCTACAGAGAAACTCAGGGGAACTCTGGAGGGTCGCACAATGGGTAGTGCTGATAACATTAGACCAGGGTTTGTCCTCTTAAGGCAAATGACATGATCACAGCCCAGAGATTCAACCTGTTTGGCCTTCATGCCTCCATAAAACCTGAACAGTCTACAAAATATGCATGTTTAAGTTTGACATCTCAGTTTTAACATAATCTCATTTATATTCCAATGGTGTTTTGTCCCTCTGTATAGCTGTCCTCAAGAAGTCAAGACTGAGGGAAATGTTTTGCATGCGATTGAACAGATGGCAATGGCACCTGGGCAAGTAAGGCAGGGAAGGTAGACAAGCAGCAAAAAAACAATAAAAGAGGAGCAGATCCAGTTAGTGCAGTTCACCTGGCCCTTCAAAATCTCCTCCAGGCCCATTTGCTCTAGGGGCTCTGAGGGTGAAAGTACTAATGCTGATTTAATAGATAGAATATATCTACAGGAGGCAAGGCACTGTTCAGTTCAAGTCATGGGGAGACTACTATGAAATGGATGCTGCAGAAAAAGCCACCAGAACAGAGGAATTGTCATGTCTGAATTGGAAGGTAACAGAATTTTTTCAATTCATCTGTGAACTTAGAAACATAAATGCATATCTCTCTACTGTAGGAGAAACTGAGAAAAGTAACTGAAGCAATGCAGGGTGATGTGGGCATTACTCACGAGACACCTTCACAATTATGACTACAGAAAAAACCAGTTAAACTGCCAATTTCTCCCAGAAATAGTTGTAATAATGAACAGCCCCAAAAATTATTCTGCAGGTTTAATGCCTGTTTATCATAAACACACACTGCCATTTCAAGAAACTGCTAATTCCAGGTGTAACTTTACATCTTTTAAAGGAGGGAGAAAACTTATTTCCATATCATCAGGTTTGTATTGTTGTTGTACTGCTGTAGGCAAACTATATAAAACTACTGGCTATTTTATTTCAACTTTTTCACCTTCTCTTTCCCATATACCAAAATAAAACCAAAAACCTCCTTCCGTTGTCAGTTCATAGAAGTATGATTTTATGAGTATGTTAGCTCAGAGCAAAATGATGCAGTTGCAATGAAACCACCACATTGCCATGAAAAGCTTACTAGACAATCATAAAAGTAAAAATGGCCTCACATAAAACCAGAAGTGTTTAATTTACTTAGGGGTTTTTGGTTATTTAAGTGGAAAAAGACAAATTTGATGAGACTGTGTCAGACACATTGGTCAGCTCCTAGAGGATGCTTTTACATCAAGAGCATATGAGGGCAATCCATGGCAGGGAGATGAGTGTTTTCTTCATATGAAACAAAATCATGGATGAAGGCAGAGAGGAAGCATTATTTTCTTTTAAGCTGGTAGCTCTCTTGGCTTCTCTGTGCTGCTGCCCATTCCCAGACTAAATGCACCTTTTGTGCTCTTCCTGTGCCCAGGTGGGCTGTCTCATCCCACACATCCTGCCTGCCATGCAGTTGCAGAAGGCACAATTACCATCATCACCACTCAGCTGCCCCTCTGTTCCAGTGCCCGGCCCAGGAGCAGCCCTGGCTGGCAGGACCAGCAGTCACAGGGACAATCAAAGAACCCCAGCAGCCCCCAGGAACGGACACACCCTCAGGGACTTGGCAAACTCTGACAAGCTTCTGCTGAATATGTGGGAGATGATGCTTTTCATCCTTGGCATCAGGCCAGGCGCAGGCACAGCCGTGATAGTAAATTAGCCTCCTGCCAAATTTTTAGTCTCTGTTTCAAAACACTGGGGATTCTCAATTAAACTGTTGTAAGAAACTGTGCAGCACAACAACATATTTCACCCTATCTTATTTAAGCAATACAGTTGAATCATGTTTATTTACATTAAGCTGGAAATTTAAGATGAGGAATGTGTCTAACAGGAATAGCCAACCTGTACACACAAAGTCTAAAATGCAACAAAACCCATTGTCCCATAAGAAGAATTACTTGGGAGCTGCGAGTACCCAGAATTTCTTCCAGATTTTGTGTTAGAAAGCTGAGTAGGAATGTCAGTCACTCACAAGCACCTACATATATCCAGAAAGTTACAGAAAGAATCCATATTTTGTCAAAGTGGTCTTTGGTCTTAGAGAACAGCTCTAGCACATTCAGCAAATAAGATACCAAGGTACAGTGTCCCAGGTCTGAATTAGGTGTGTAATCTCTAAGCAACAAATAATGTCAAGAGGCTACTTTAAATCTAATTTATTATTTTGTTATAGTTTAGAAAAGTTCCATTAATACAGACCTAATTTTGTGATGCCTCCCTTTACTATATNCTGAAATTCTGCACTATGTAACTGACCAGATTATAGTATTTAATGATTTTCCTTCCCACATTTAAAACTGTTGAACCATTAATGTCTTCCCTCCTCTGCAGTGCTCCAACATACCACTGCGCAGCTGTGTTGATAAGAGTCAGAAGTGGATTCTACAAGGAGCCAGGCCCTTCATCCCCAGGGGCCTCAGGGACAGGGATTTCTGTTGGCAGGTCATTCCCACCCCACCAGGGCACTGGACATACTGAATCCCTGCAGAGATCCAGGTGGAATCTCTGGATTGCAAATGGCAGGTTATATGACTTCATGGGAAACGTGTTTGAGCTAATTAGTCTATTCTGGGTCTGCATATGTTAATTTAAATAACGGAATCTACATAGTCTTAAAGCCTACAATACTTTACCATGTGAGTCGACCAGTTCTGTAATTCTATTCTGTCCTTAAACTCGGTTTACTATGCAGCGTCTGTCTGCCATCCTTTTCCTGCCCTCACTTTAATTCATCTCTCATCAACCAAAAACATTTCCCTCAAACATTATGGAGTTCTTGGTTACAGTGTTTGTAAGGAAATAGTAATTCCTGTTGATACACCATGGCACTTTTGCTCTCCCCAGAATGCATGCTCATTATACTGATTGGGTGATGTCTTAAAAAACCCGAAGCAACACGACCTCCAAAAAAGCTACTAATGTTCATAATTTATTTGGACAAATACCACTCATGAGTCTTAAAAACAAACCTATGGAATCAAAGTGGACCAGATGCTGACTTCATCAGTTGATTCTGTAAGACTCTTTTCACCATTCTTTGGGTTTATCCCTGTAAAAGTGCCAAGATCATTCCTTTGAACTTTAGTTCTGAGACTGGAAATGCAGCAACAGTGAAATGCTTTTTTAGATACAGCCCAGACTGCAGCTGGCCGGCAGCAGGACTAACTTCCCCTCAGGAGTGACTCAGAAGAACAAGATGGGCCCTTCCTCTGCAGCATGCGTAGCTTTTGGCTGACATTGCTATTGATGGCACAGTTTTCTAATCTAGGGAAGCACAATTTAATTAACAAAAGTAAACCAGCCTCTGGGTGGCAATCACATGCCACCTCCTACTTGAACAGGTGACTTTGAAGACAAGTTTCCTGCCTCATGGTTCATTGTGCAGTAAAGTTATTTCAGTGCCAAGATTTGGACACAAATCTTCTGAGATTCAAGTCAATGAAGTATTAAACTAAGTTACTGAAACATGTGAAAGGAAAAAAAACTTTGTACAAATATTAAGCAGACTTTGGGTATTCTGGATGGATTTTCTAAGTACAAATGCCTTGGCTGGACTTGACTTTGTCTCAAAAGCTGATAGTTCCATAAATAAATTTGTATACATTTGATTACAAATAGTTTTTTTGTTTTTCTTTATCATAAGCTGCTCTATGAAGCTAAACATGTTTGTCTTGCCCTACCAGGTCACATGGAATAGCAGAATGCACCTTACGTATCCTAACACTTGCCAGCATAATCTGCACATTCCACTAACCTTGCTATCTTTAACTACACACAATATCTGGATTTCTGCTTACTGCAGTAGCAAGGGTATCTCTAAGTACTTCTGCTTACAGCATTTTTTACTGAGGGAAACTATATTGAGCTCACAAGGGCCATTTGGTGGCATTCACATATTTGCATGAGGGCTACTTGATGAGGCCCGCTTTTTAGAGGGTGTCCTACCACACACATAAAGGCAGGTAGTTTGCCAACTATGTCCCTTGAAGTGTTTGTCCCATAAATTTCTACAGTTTCCCTGTACTTAAGTCAGCAGAAATAAATAAAATCACAAGAGATTTTTATTTTTAAAGCAGTTTATAAAGCTATTGCTGTCAAATCCCTCCCAGTGGTGAATAAGGAGACAGGTCAGATGCACAATGCCTTCAAGGAGCTGCTGTCACATTTTTATGCATTGCACATAAAACCTGAAGCAAAAGGCATTGCAGTCTGGACTATTGGCTGATGTTAGTTGAGGGTATTCCGGATGGGAAAGCTGCACCCAACAGGTGCTCAGTGCTAAAGCATCACTGGCCCAATAGTTCTTTGACTTCTGAAAAGCATGTTTGCCTTCCCTTGCCAATAGCCCCACTCAGGCATAGATGACCAGCACAGCAACCCCAGCACCGAGCAAAGGAGCAAAGAATAAGCTTTGACTTACAGGGATAAGCCAAGGTTAATTAGATTTACAATAGAAATGACTGTGATTAGTTCAAAAATATGTAAACTGATATTCCCTCTGTGGCTGACAGGAGCAGAGCTGGACTTTTCATTTTTCCTAGGCTACAGCACAATAACCTGGCTGCATACAGGAATATTATATATTATCTGTTCAATTTTGCTACACTACAACACAGATTTTTCTGTCTTGTTGTTGGATGTGGTGAGTGGGACTTACCTAGGAAGACTGGGAAACAAAAGAGAAAGTAGGTTTGCCTACTTTTTATTTTCTGACAGAGAGAATAATATTGTCAGCAGAAGCGTGACGGTTTTAGGGTGTGTTTTCCCTGGAATCCAGGCAGTTTATTCTTTATAGCCTTTGATACAGCAACAAAAGCGCCACCACAGCAACAAGGTATCCTTAGCCACCAGTTCCTCACTGCCTGCTGTAAGCTTCCAGTAACTGAGATGTGTGGGCATTTTTCTTCTCAAAAAGAAACTAATAATAATTTTTGTGGCAAAACTTTATGAGCTGCAGTGGCACAGAGCTCCTTTGCTGGTCACTGCCATGCCAATGCACTGAAACTCAAGGTCTATTGAGACAGCAGAGTAAAGCTGTAATATGGGAGAGAGGTCAAATCATGCATAGTCAAGTTTAAAGAACAAATATTAATGTACTCTAGTAGCTGTAACCATTTGCCCATGGAGGTGAACCTAAAACCTCTCATCTTTAGAAGCAGGTAAGAATATTGTTCCAAGATTTAGTTGTTGTTAAGGTACTCATTGAAAGCACCGTCTCATTATGTTTAAGAATAAACTTCAGGCACACTTAGCCCAGAGCTGTCTGGCATTTTCCTTAGCATGATTGGAAGGAACTGAATTATCAAAAAGATGGTGTCACAGAGCACACAAACTTACAAGCCAGGCTTTCTTACAAGCCAGAAATTAAGGATGATCAAAATATTCCCTTGACTTTTCAGGGCCAAGGGTCACATCTGCCCTTTTGCAGACTTAGGAAATCACTCTGCTATTCTATGCCTTAGGACTCTGTGTGTAGAATGCAAAAACCTGAGCAATAAAATGACAAACAGACATGAAGATCAGATGTTCAGATAATGGGGGCATATGAGCAGACCTTTTGAATGCTCACATACTCCACTGCCTGTTGCAGTAGGAGAATAAATGGGACGCTCTGCAGTTGACCTGTGGCAAGGTGGTTTGGGTGGACTTTTACACACTGAACCTGTAACACAGGAGCTGTTTAATCATACAGTTGAAGACCTTTCCCACCTTCCAAGTTATGTTAGGTTAACTGTGTATATTGAAGTATGATCCTTCATAGTGTCAAGACTATATTGAGCTGCTGAAGGGCTAAAAGACAACAAAACAAAATCTGAGAAGAACATTTGTTTTGCACAAAGTAATTTGTTAGTATACTGAGAGTTCTTTTCAGCAACATAAAACTCTGCCTTTTGGACACCACATGGAACTGCAAGAAAATGCCAGGAGAAAATTCTAAGAGTTATCATAAATAAAGCACTTGTCATATTGCCCATAAGTGCAGAGGTCTCTCTACTTTTTTATGCTCCAGTAATGGGCATAATGGTTTTATTTGCATAAAACCCAGATCCTATTATACTGTAGCTGCTTCTTCTTAAGCTCTTAAAATTACACTGGCTTCCTGAACTATCATGTTCAGAGCTGTTTGAAAAAACTTCCAAACCAAAACACAAACATTTGTTATCTTTTTATGAAGTGAATTATTTGCATAATGCCTTTAGACCAGGAACAAAAAAAAAAAAAATTTAGAGTAAAAGACATTTCTTCCTGCAGAATTGAACTCATTGGAGTGTCTAACTGAGGAAAAAAAATGCAGTTTTGCTGCTGCTTAATGGACATTACCAACAGGCGGTACAGATGCCACGGGTCCCTAAATGATGGAGAATTTAAAATGAGTCACCTTCATAATGTTGCATTCAGGAAAGACTATTTGGATTTTTTTTTTTTTTTCCTTAGGGGGATTTTTATGTGGTCTTATTAACAGAAGAAGAAAATAAAAAAATATTCTATTTCCATAATTCATCTACTCACATTGCAGTCTATCCAAGCAACACTGTGGAACTCAGAAGAGAAATAACAGAAGCTGAAGCTGTTGGAATATTCTCCACAGGGCCTACATCACTACATTTTAAGACTATAGGAAGCATGTTATTTACTGGATACCCCAAAGCACACATTATGTTTGTATAGCGTAAAGAATTAGAGGCTCTACATGATAGCTCATTCAGCTTAAGATATTTTGAATAGTTCCCCCTTACCTTGTGTCAAGAGATGCATCTAATACAGTAAGTGGCCCATGAAATCACTGTCGCCCTTTTAACCACTCATACATATTTGCAACAATTTTTCCCAACTGTATTTCCTTCCCAGATTTCTCTAGAATGGCTGAAGAGTTCAAGCTATAATTAGCTGTATTCATTTTGAACTCTGTAGCTCCTCTGCTCATAGAATAATCCTTCATAGAGCAAGGAAATACCTACTGAGGATGAGAGAAATGCCAAATACTGCTGAGGACAAGTCTTGGACAATTGCCATCCTAGACTAGAGGAGCAGGAATTTGATCAAAGATTTCTCATTCCCTTGTCATCCAGTGATGCAGAAAGGAAGAAACCCCACTAGAATCACTTAAATTTGGTTAAACTTCTGGTAAGGTGGAAGAAGATGAAAGTATAATAATGAATATACAGACTACAGGTATCAGGGCTGGTAACTCCTTCTCCACATAGCACAGAATGCATTGCTGTCGTCTCCAACTCTTCAACAGCTCGCTCAGCAAAGAGCTTCTCCTACTATTTTTTGTTTGTTTGTTTTTATAAGAATTCAAAGGAAGCAGTAGATAACCATTCTTTTTATATCATGCTATTGAACTCCATGGGCATTTATTGTTGACAGACACAGAGAGAGCTAAGGATAGATCTGCCCTGTGAAAGCATTGAAACAAACAGCTGAACAGTGGCAGAGATGCAAGGACACCACAGCTTGAATTGACTAGAGGTAACTGAATAAAAGGCTGTATTTCAAAGCCAGTGCAGTTTACTGATTGGTCTTAAAATCTCAAAGCTCTCTCAGACTCTCTGTGCAGTTATTTCAACAAGCTCAGGGCTCTTTTCCAAGTGAGGTATTCAAATCACAAAAAAAGGCTAAGAACAACTATCACAGAAGGCACTGACATGTTGTCAAGAGCTCTGACCAGTCAGAACAGGAACAGAGAATGAATTGCTTTCTCACCCCTGCAGACAGATTGTGGCAGGGTGAGGGGAGACTGGCCTAGAAAAGCATTTCTTCTGTGAGTGGTTTGAGGGTCAGAGTCACTAGCACAGCTCAGAGGGCAGGGATGCACAACATGAAAATAGAGGAAAGCAACCAGAAAAAATCCAACCAAAACCCAAAAAACAACCCAACCAAAACAAAAAAACCCACACACAAAACAAAACAACCCCCAACCCCACCCTTCCGCCAACAAACAAACAAACCCCAAACAAACAGAAGCTACAAAAAATATGTCAGCTTCCTGGCTTTCCTGTATCTTGATACACACGAGGCAGAGTATATTTCTACTGGGTGAGGTATGGGGAGCAGTGTGGTGCAGTTACACACCACTTTCTGTGTAAATTGCTGCATGCGTAACAGGGTTTCCTCAAGGAATTCAGTAGAAGTCATTACCTCACACAACTGTGGTTGCACCTTCTGCATCATGAAAAAAACAAAACAAAAAAACCTTATCCATGAGCATCCATGCTCACTGCCAGCTCCTGCAGAGCTGCCTGCCCTCCCTTAACCTCTACCCTCCTCCCTAGCTGGATTATGTGGCAGCATTTGCAATTTCATTTCCTATATTTTCATACATTGTAAACTCCTAAGGATGGAATATTGTGTTAGCCTTAAAACTTCTATTATTTGTTATTTAAATGATCCTGTTTTTTTTTATAATCAAGCAGCAAGTACTGGTCCAGCCCCAGGAAGATCACAGGCTAGCATCCTGATCCCACCGTATTTAAAAGCAGAAAAGGCATCCCTATATTTCACAAAGCAAGGGGACAACATCCTTCAGTTTGTAGGACTGAAATACTCATGACACAGAAGGTTTTAACCAGTCCAAGCACAGGACAGCATAGGATTTTTTTTTATTTCTAAATCAGACTTTCACAACACTTTCATAGTCTAGTAGCACAGTTTCTAAATTGCACTGAAACTCAT
The DNA here is from genome assembly GCA_013397315.1 of Donacobius atricapilla. Taxonomy (NCBI): domain Eukaryota; kingdom Metazoa; phylum Chordata; class Aves; order Passeriformes; family Mimidae; genus Donacobius; species Donacobius atricapilla. The sequence continues at coordinate 589,702 of WBMY01014653.1, forward strand.
GGAGGCTTATGAAATATTAACAACTTACAAACCAAACTAAAACATTAGATCCTAAGTAAAGCAGCTACCTATAGTCTTTTAAATGTCAAAACCATTTTAAATTAACACACTCCTGTTAAGGCTTCTAAGGTCATTAATAGTAAGCTCCTACTCATTTCCAGATTCTGAATTTAAATTCTTGGGATTTTAGCCTACATTTTCACTTGTCTTTGAAACACACACTATCAGAGTTATATCACACCCTTGTAATCTCTGAAACACCTTTTAGTGCTGTCCTGCTTTACGTATTTGCTATGCGATAACAGAGACAGGGATTACTGGTTTAATGAGTCTTCTGCTTCCAGTGGTTGAGATTAACAGAATCACAGAATCAATTATGCTGGAAAAGACCTCTAATACCAGCATGGCACTGAGTGCCACATCCAGTCTTTCCTTAAACACCTGAGGGATGGTGACTCCATCACTTCCCTGGGCAGCCCATTCCCATATCTCATCACTCCTTCTGTGAAGAATGTTCTACTTGAGTATTGGAAGCTTACTGATTTCTACTAAGCCCTTGATCTTCAGATGTGTCCTCTTAAAATTTTTGAAACTTGGATGTGAAAGCATTTTATAAAATACTTGCTCAATAGCATCAAATACTTGCTCAATACCATCAAAGGTAACTACATAAAGAATTTAAACACAAAATAATTTCCTTTGCTATTTTGAGAAATAGACCGAAGTTTTATGCAAATGCACTACAATAAATATGCCATTGAAAAAATCTCATGTACTAACTTTGATTTTCATTATGTCTGTAAGGTTTATATTACGTTTGCAAGGCACTGAGATTTTTTTAGTTTGTAAACATTATTGCTTCTCATTCAAGCCATGATCCTAATACATGTTTAATGCCCAAGTCCAATCCATGAGCCCAGCAAACATCATTACTGTCTGAGATTAGGTTCAAGTTACCGTATAATAAGGCTTGTGTTCAGTTCAGAAACAGCGACACAGCAGAAAACAGCAGGGAGCAACTTAAAAAGCCTTTGAGCTGGTGTGATAGCAAGTGCTTCTCAGGTATGCCAGGGCAAAGACAAACAGTGGCAGCCAAACCAAGAGGTGGAAAATCTGGGAAAGTTTGTACGAAGGATGCTGAACACCAAAGCAAAAGCTCTGCTGTGAGATGGAAAGGAATAAACCTCCCTGAACCAGGAGGCTAACCCAGGAATACAGAGGCAGGCTGTTGATGGGAAGTGTCTGGCTACACTAGCAACAAATGCTGGGTGGTGTATCACAGAAGAGACATTTAAATGGCAGCCTGTCCTCCCCTCCATCAGGCTACAGCTTGGATAACTAGGATAACTGCTGACCTTTCTAGTTTTACTTTGGAGTCAGGCTGGGAAAATCCCTCTCTTGCAAACGGTGCAAAACAGCAATTCATTTCATCGTGACATTCCAAAGTAGGACTGGTAATGCTGAAAAACAGCACATCAATCACAGACCTTTTGTAAGAGGATAGGAATCACCTCCCAGCAAGAGGTCTGAATAAATTTCTAACTGATTATTATTGCATCTTAGTTGCCTGCCCTTAGAGAAAATCACAGAAAATGTTTCCATTCTTCTTCTGCATAGGCAGAAGTTTTATAACACTTGAAAATGCTTCAGAAGAAAGTTTCTCTTTCATTGGTACCTGTATCTCCAAATAAATCCACAGGACTCACAGGCAGCTGCTGCGAGTGAACTGTCCAAGGCTAGATTTATGCAACCTGTTAGGACTGAAAGTACAGCCAGGCACAGTTCGCTGTAGCCAATATCCAGAAGAAAATGATGCCTTTTTCAGCCTGGAGAAATCTTGGAAATAGGAGGCTATCCAAATGGTAGATATAATGGTTTGTAGTTGAAACAAATTCAAATCAAATGCACTTAAGGATAGAACCAAAATTCACAGTGCTCAGAGATCTCATTTACCAGGGAGTTCAGACATCAGTTAAAAAGTCAGGTTAAAAAACATCTTCCAGCTGGGTTTTGCTGTGGAGGTGCCAGCTGACCATTTGAAAGCAAGGGAGGACACATAAGGCTTATGCTGTTAGGTGCTCTCTAATGAGGAAAGATGGCACACCCTTGCTGTCGAAAGGGAAGCATGAAGGTGCTGCATGAGGCAAAGTAACACAAAACATTCTCATCTCAATCAGAAATGTCCAGTTTTGTTTGCAAAAAGCTTTCTCCTATGAAATGCTTTCTCATAACATGCTCTCTTTTTAGGGTATTGTGTTACTATCATGCAAGAGAACAGACAAGTAAGAATATACACTGTGGGTTGTGTTAACCACATTGTCTATGATTGTGGTTGGTTTTTTTTAATAAATAGCCTCCAGCTACCACAGTGAGATTCTGTTTGTGGTTGCTGAGATTTTATCCTATCTTTTTAGACCTGAATATCTCCTTTAATTAGGCCTAGAAATCTTTCTTTCCTATTCCGAAGTGGGAAGGTACTGAAGTCCCCTCCACTAAATTAGAAACAGTCACAGCTGAGAGGCGAGAAGCATTTAATACTCTGTCCTGCAGGGCACTGTACATTCATCTCAATATTGTCCCACAGACAAAAAAATACTGAGATCTGTGTGTTGGCATGAGGCGATGCCAGCAAGAGCTGTGGGTCATCATTCAGGAGCATTGAGCAAGTCACCAATCCAGGAAGGAATGTAATCGTGGAGCAGAACACAAACCTCATTCACAGTCCACATGTTCCAAGAAGATACTGATTGTTTAGGTTGGACAAGACCCGTATGACTGTTGAATCCAAAACCTTCAATTTTTCCATGCTAAGATAGAACCCCACAGCTCAGGGGTTCAGACGCCTACAGATCCATCACTGGAGATGTGACTGCTAGATGCAGACACTGGAAGGAAGCCCCTGTTACAGTTCACAGAGAGTTAGGAGGTACATAAATAAGATAAAAACAATGAAGTCACCATGAATGTTTGGTTTCTGTGATATTCTATTTGCATAATTAAGTACATATGCCTGTGGAATCTTTCTATTTAAGGACTATTTTATCTGTGCACAAAAATATCAGCTGTAGTTTAAAAAAATAAGACAAATTTCAGACCTTCATACTTCTTTTGAAAGCCACATGTATGTAGTTAAGAAGAAAACCACATACTAAACATGAGGCTTTGAATACAAGATATTTAAACACCCTAGATTCATGATAGTATATGTTTGGATAGTAATGAAAAATTGATGATGTTTAGAATATAGGCAATAGAAAATATTTACCTATGCAGTGAAAGAAATTATTTCCATATATTACACAGATGCTTATCAAGAAAGAAAGCAACCAAAATGTTAGCAAAAAATATTTTAAAGAAGTATTTCAAAAAATTTCACCTCATGAGACTAGGAATGCTCCTAGGAAATAGAGATAGAGATGTGGCAGATGGCCTCAAGTTCACTGTGAATTTAGAAAAATGGCTGCTAAGAATAAGATGTCCCTTAACTCTGATGACATTGACCATTGCTGTGGAAGTCCCCAGCTAGAACAAGTAATTTACATCAAATTATTTTTCTATTTGTAGTTGGCCTTAAGCAGTTGAAAATATTCTGATACATCATAATTTAATTATTTGAAGACCCATTGCTACAAATAATCTTCCATGATGGGGTTATCGATGAGCCCTTCATCTGGATTATATAAAGCAAAAATCAAGCATTGCCATTCAACTTGGATTGTACATTGTATTTTTTTAATATACTCATAAGCATAATCATTTAAATTTGTGTCCTCTGATTAAAAACATCTGTATAAATTCAGAATGTGATTTTGGAAAATATTCATCATGTACATAAATCTAATGCTCTGTACAGATATTTTTTACACACTAAAATATTCATAGAAATCAAGAATGGTCTGAACTAAATATTGAGCTTTTTTCTTTAATACTCTTTTATCCCAGTGACTGCAAGTGAAACTTTCTGAGGTACTATATTTGCACTTTGCCAGCAAAAGCCTATGCCCCATCATGCAGCTTTGTCAGTATAGTGCAGTAGATTCACTAAAGCCCATCCTCCCAGGTTATGGGTGGAGCCAAATTCTTTTACCTGGGACGTTCTATGAAGTTTTGCTGTGATCACTATAGGTGATAACTGCATAAGAAAGGGTCACACCCCTATTCAAGAGATATGCTGGAACAGGGTTTGTTTCTAATAAGAACTCAACCCAGGCTGCATGTGATCCCTTCAGTCACCTTGCAGAGGACTAAGGCTGAGTCCTAGCGAGAGATGATTGTACCTTTAAACATTCTCACTGTGCAAACAAGCAGATCAAATTGCCTTTTTTTCTCTATAGTAACAAACAAAATGGGCCTCTGTAAATAGCCTTTTTAAATTGTCCAGACTAGCACTATACCTAGGCAAAAAATTTACAGATCTGAATATTGTCCCCTACATTGCGTGAAACTTAGTTGGCTTTTCCCTGAAACTGTCCTTATCATCAATCACACCACAGCAGAATCTACTGAGCATTCTCCCTAACATCATGTGTGAAGCGACTGTCAGCTTCCCATCACTACACATATAGATATGTGGATAGAAAGACTATAATCCTCCATAATGAAAATTGCATTTGAATTTTCCAATGAATCTAGGAGAATCTTTGTGCCAATGCTGTGAATGAAAGCTATCCCAGTGAAAGCCTGATAGTCCCACTATGAATTATATTTCATTCTTATCCCAATCAAAAGAATTAGCCTAAAAATATCTGAGGTCAGATCCTTATTAATACAAGAAAACATTGCAAATATAGCTAAGCAGAACCGGCCCTCCAGGCTGTTGTCACTGTGCTCATCAGGCAGGTGCTCTTGTTGCGCAGAATTTGGGGAATGTGGGCTGCATCTTTTTTTGGACCAGGAAAGGAACCCTCTGAACCTTTGCTCTTACACCTGCCCCCCCTACAGAGGAGCATTTGCTTACCTGCTGCAACTCATTCTACTTTATGTCTCACTGAAGTTGGTACTCAGTCACCACAGATACAAGGATATGCTTTCATGTAACTCAGGATGTCAGGTAAACACCCACCGGCAAGCAGTGCTTGAGGAAATCAGCAACGGTTTAAGATGATGCTGTGAGACAAATGAAAATCTAGACAGTAAAAAAAAAAATCTTGCCCCTTACACCTTAGATTTTAGGTGATATTTCTTCCTTGCTCACTTCTAAGCCCATCTGCTTATATATGCAATCTTTTTGTAAGTCCCCTGTTTAAGGGATCTTCTGTTCCTGCTGCAATCATTTCCATGGCAACTAATTTTCATGTCACAAATAGAAAGCTATGCAGGTTCAACAGGTGAAAATCAGAGGCATATTGAGATAGACTTTTAAAAAGCTAGAATCGTGCACCAGCAAAATCAGGGAAAAAAGAACAAATTATGTCAGTTTAAATCAACCACTTGCTATATTATTAATTAAGTTCGCTGTGATATAGGACTGCTTTTTGTCACCTAAACTGTGCTGTCCATGGTGTGATTGTAGTGTAAGATGTAAACTTGGTGATGCCTGAATGTGAAACATTTGGGCACAGACATGGTAGCCAGGAGGGCAACTGTCCTGCAGGAATTCCTAAGTGGATGTGGTCCCGTGGGCACTGAGCCTCAAGCTCTGCCCAGTCCTGCTGTGGTCACTGGACACGGTGGTGACAGTGCTTTTCACGGCACCTGAGCAAACATTCACTCTTTTTCTCTGAGGGCAAGAAGGAATCCAGGTGTAACAACTTCTCCATTGCTGAGCCCTGGATGCCCAGAAGTATGACAACATTGCAGTAACACCCTAATTTCTACGGAAAAATATTTTCCTTATGGTTTACTCTTGAGCAGACTGGGAACAGCAAATGATTATGGAGCTCTCACACTGCAGGCTTAATTTTGCAGAGAAATTAGCTCCCAAAAACTCAACAATGCTGAATTACCTTCCCCAAAAACCCTGGAGGCAGTCAAAATATCCCTAGGCAAAGGCCCTAAGCAAGCAGAAACTGGACACACACTGAGCAGGAGGTTGGGTTGCAGCTCTCTGGGCTTCTCTCCTAAGAGCCAAAATTTTGCAATTTTATGAATTTCAGTGTGTTGGTGTCTCATTGAGCACAAATCCTATTTGCACACTGAGATGCAGGACCAAAATGAAAGAAACAGAGCTGACACACATTCCCAGAGTGCTACATCAGAGCAGCAATTATAAGTGTTTTAGAAATGATGACATATGCTTCTGTTATGTGATTTGTGTTGGTATTTCCCTACCTTAAGTAAATCACATGAGTTCAATTTGGGTCTATACCAAATCAAGGCAACTTTATTATACATTAGGTATTTCCTTCACTTTTTTTTTTTTTTTTTTTCCTAGAGAGAATGCCAGAAAGTTGCATGTGATCACATCTCCAGGGAACACCATGTTTCTAGAAAATCCACCATATTCAGATATTTGTGTCCTCTGTTATATAAGGAGAGTAAATTTACAGAAACAGACCATCAGGAAACCTTAAACTGGTAACTAGAACAAAATGATGTTCCTGACATCAGAAACTGCTGATGTAGCAAGCAGGAATATATTTGACAGAACCATCAGAAATAACAACAATAAAGAATTTGAATGGTCTGAAGGAACAATTTCTTTGCGGTCTTTCATGTGCAGTAGGCAGCTCAAATGACTTCCCAGGGCTTAATATGTTTAAGTCACACCTACTGCTTTAAGCTGACATATTTAATTATCAATGGAATGCTCTTCTCACATACAGACTAATTAGGCACTTGTGGGCCTCTTACCACAAGATTATTATTTTAAATCACAGAATCAGCTGGGAAAAAGCTTAGAGAGATAAGAAATTATGACTGACCAGAATCTAAGTGTGAGGGAACTAAATCCTGAATTAGCCACCTAAACCCAATTCCTAAGATTCAACACTTCCTAAATTTATTATGAGATCAGTACTCACGTACCAGAAACTAGAAGAGTCAAATCTTAGAAAAATATTAGAGATGCAGGGGAAGGCAAGTTGTGAAACATAAGCTACTGCAACAGTCTTTCTTCTCCTTCCTGATTGCCCACAGAAAGCAGAGAGAGATTGTCATGTGGAAGCAAAGAAGCAAAATTCCAAACCCACAAAGCCCCTAGATGCTCAACAAACTCAGATAAGGCAATCTCCTGCAAGAATAAATTTCCGAAGCCAGCATAATGGCCCAAATCAGAATCCACTATTTAATTTCTTGAGAAGGCAGGGTGGATTTCATAGTAAGAGTTGTGGCTTGGCCATTAAGTCACAGAAAGTGTAAGACTGCAATGTGCCCCAATGCAGAAGCATTTCTCAGTTGTCACTACTGTGTACTTCCTCCACAGCCTGTCACACAAGCAAGCTGCTAATCCAAAATGACATTAAGACATAACATTTGTCTAAACACATCACCTAAGTGCATCCATTTAAATCCAAGTTTAACACCGCTCAAATGCACAAAGCCAAATCTAATAAAGGGCTGAAGAAAGGTTTTGGCAACTCAAATTTGAAAAATGCATAAAGAAAGATATTTACTTTTCGTTTTATCTCAAATGAAAGAGCCTAATTTTGATTGTGGCACACAGAAGAGGATGAAACAAAGCAGTGTAGACTTATAGACATATCAAATCTATTTAAAGCATAACTACACGCAGACTTGGGAGTAAGGTGGAAGTGGCACTATGGGAAATGCAGTCACTGCCCACCTTCAGATATGGTACCAATTAAAGTTTAGAAAGAAAGGAAAAAACTCTAGCAGCAAACTGATTCACTCAGTACTGAGAAACTGCATGAGAAGTCTTTAATCTCCAAATAGCTGTGACCTAAACTCATTAGGTGACGACAATCCTTAGTACAGACGAGAAAAATCTTAGCCTTGATATTGCTAGAGAAAGCGTCAGATCACAGAGAGGATCAAACCAATGTCTTGAAATGGCTCACTCCCAAAGTCTGAGCAGAAATAAATTGGAAAAGCATTTAGAAGAAATACTTTTTAAATTTATTTTGATATCAGGATCATTGAACCCAAGCATTTCTTTTAATGTAAATAATTGCAAAATTAAAAGCACATTTAAAAAAGCATTAAAGCTTGAGTTGCTGAAATATTTCTGAATCATCTTCAGGGAAAAAAAAGGCTAAAATCTGCTGCAAGTGATAAAAACGAGACCAAACGAAGTTACTTTGCAGTTCCAGTATTTCTGAAAATCTAGTTGTTGAATTACTTGTTTTTCAAATAAATTAGGTAGGGTCTGGGGTTTTCATTGCATTTTGTGTTTTTTTTTTTGCTTGGAGTTTGTTTGTTTTGGGGTGTTTTTTTGTTTTTGTTTTTATTTTCATTGTGGAAAAGTCAGAGAAGGCAGAAATTCTGTTTACCTTCAAGTACCAGACCTGGTAATGGGCAATTAGTTTGTATCCTCTGCAAAGGCCTATGCTGCGAACCACTGTGGTTTTAGGGTGCAGAAAACTCAGAGCAGAGTCTACTTTACTGATGATTGTCTTGTCAACATTGAAAATCTCATCCTAGACTCTATTATTTAACTCAATAATTGAATGATTATGAATTCAAACCTGCCTGTTATGGAAAACAACCAGTACAATTAAATTCCAATAATAACACAGATGTTAATTCAGCACTGAGTTTCAGGAGACCAGAAAATTGTAGCTATTGAAATAGATTTCTCCAACACCTTTAATGTGAGCTTTTGCCACTGATTCCATCTCAGAAAAAGTTCAAAGTCCTGTTTCGACTGTTTGACTGACTATATTGTGATTCATTGGCTCCATACACTCCAGAAGATGTCAAAAGCTGATGCTAAATGTAAAATTTTGGGCACAATCTTGCTTTACTTTTCTCTTTATGCATCCTTCTTTGCTTTGCAAGAAAAAGTTCAAGTGTCTTCCTGTGAAAGGAATAAGGGAATGGTTATGGAAAAGTCAGCATAGAAAGAAGGATGAAAAATGTTTCCAACAGTGTCTAGGAAGCAATAATAATTAATTTGGCTACTTGTACCTTGGCATCCTCTGTTCAACATATGCCAGCTTGAAGAAATGCTTGCCAAGCCTAAATTCCATTTTACCCAATGCTCAAAAAAAGCTTAATATGTAGCAAGTCTTCTTCCATAAGAAAAGTGTCATGAACACCTACAAAATTATGTGAATTTTTAAAAGAATATCAAAACCAAATCCACTGATTTAAAAAACAGCTTGTGTGTTACAACATCTAAATGTCATTTAGATTATCTCTTGCTAGCTGACAAAAAAGAAAAATGAGACTGGTTTAAAAAGTCATAGTCAATTATTATTTCCTTAACAATGAAACTCAAAATACCACTTTTTTATCAGTCACCAGAGTCCAGAAAAGATTCAAATATTGCTTTGTGGGTTTGAGTTTTTTAGAATACATTGAATTCCCTAATTATTTTCAGTTTGAGACAATGTGATTCAGATCAGCCTGTCTCTCAGTAACAGATACAGTCCCTGCCCTGCCAGCTCATGATATGGCAAAACTGGGAAAAAGATTTGATTGAAAAAACAGTGACCAAAGAAAAATTCTCCATTCCATTTGTAGGTAATGTGTTCATGCCCTAGCTAAGACCCTCCTTGTCTAATTAGATTGTGCTGGTAACTTTCCATTTCACAGTACTTTCTGCAGGGTTCAATTCCAATTCAGGGTACCTGTTCTGAGCATTCTCCTCGCTTTTGAGACCAAGAAAACAATGCTGACCTTATAATTACAGCCATTTCTCATTTTAATTAGTACATTTTTATATGAGACATCTGTGGCAAGCTTATTTCTCCATGTCTTGTTCTTCAGTTGATAGTATATGTTCTGTGCACCGAACCTGAGCACTACAGGTGGGAAAATAAGACACACTGAGTGCAGACAGACATGCAGACCTCATTATTACTGCACTTAATCCTCTAATTTTGTTGTAATGACTGTGACATTTAACAGGAAATGGGAAACAATTTGGTTGGTGCACAGCCTCCAACTGCACATCGATATTCTGCTTGTTGGGGGACCTTGGTTTAACTTTGCTCACCTTCTTTGGGTCATTATAACCCATACACTGAACCAAATGTACAAAAGCCCCAGAGTCATAACCACGCTCTGCTTTTTCTTCTTGTTGTGCCCATGACCCCAACAGCAGTGAGAATAACCTCTGCTACAAACATCTATTATGTGTGTTCTGCGTGCTTAAAATAGCATCTTGACCAGTCAATAAATCATACTTGACACAGAGGAGAAATAAAAAGTAGAGGGAATTTATAGAAACATCACACCTTCATCTCTAGAGGTAGATAATGAGTGGGATTCTGTTTGATACTTCCATACAGGACAATTAATGGTAAAACCAGGTTGGCTGAGCCAAGCAAAAGGTCAAGTGTCCTTGGAAAAAAGATGATGGTGAAAGAGGATGAGAAACAAAAAGGAAACCAGGTGGAAGACATCAAAATGCCACTGTAAAGTACAAGGAGGAGAAGTATAACCCTGATGGCCCCACAATGCCACCTAGCACACAATGGAAGGGGGTAATCCTGGCACTGCATTCTGACACCTGCTGCAGTGAATTTCAGTACAGCAAAAAAAAAAATTTGCTTAAAGATATAACGTGTGAGGGAAATAAAAACAATTTAAAAACACCACAGTGGCCTTGAGCTGCTGTAGTCTCTCTCATAACGTAGATCAGCACAGCAATGCAATCTCACACCCTGTCCTTTGATGAGATTGTTGTATGCTCCCTTGTGAACGAAGGAGAGAAATGACTGAGGTCTTAAAACAGACAAAGTCCTTAAATGAAGGCCTTAATTGCATCGCAGAATGAATTTTATGTCAGGAGTCACTGGACAGGCTAATGAACCTTATGAGACCTTAATATGGTCTGTCTAGAAAGCTACTACTGCGACAAAATCATTTGTTGGCAGTTTCTTTTAAATAGCTGTCACTGTCACAAACAGGCAGGTTTAGCAACTTCATGGCTCGGTACCCACCTACCTGCTGCCCTGGAGTTTTCAGAGCTTTCACAGCTTGCAGGGGTACTGATACTGGCACTGGAGGAAAGGTGGCATCTCCTAGGAGGTTACAAGATGGCACTCATGATATGAGACGGAAAAATAGAAATAGAAAAGCCCTATGCTATTAGGCTATAAGACAAGAAAAGATGACCAGAAAAACAGTGGGACAAGCTAAAAAAGGCCAAAGGAGAATAAACTGTCTTCTCAGAAAGTATTAAAGCAAGGCTTGGAGAATTTCAGAAAACTGAGGCATGATATGCAAATGAAGATTTGTCAATTGGAAGGAAAAAGAAAGGGGCAAAACAAAACTCTTGTGGACAAACAGCTACTAACAAAACTGAATTTGTATACCATGTATGATACTGATTTCAGTCTTAATGGAAACTGAGTTTATAAGAAAGCCAAGGTATCTTCCACTTCAAATTGGATGAAAATCCAATAAACAGATATGCACATGGCATTTATAGTTCCATGTATACTTCCAATGCAGCAAGAAAAAAAAAATCAGTTCTGGTAAAACAGTAGCTACACCATATATGAATAAAAATAAATCCAGATTCAAAAACATGAATCACTGTCAACCTAGACAGGAAAAAATACCCTGAAATATGAAAAATACATAGGCAATTTTAGATACTTTCATATACTTATTTTTTCTGGGTTTTGTATTTCATGTATTTATATACCTTATAGCAGACTGGCTGCTCTACAATGTAGTAGCCATTTATATCTGGGTATCTGTTCCCATATTCAGTTACCTGAACAGCTGTAGTTAAGATACTTTATCTTCCTTTAAGGTAAAACATATTAAACAAAAACCTTTGATCTAAACACAACTTTTACTCCATATAATTAGTCTGCAGAATATAAAGATTAAACAATTCTTCATTATTGCAGACTAGCAAGTGGGGATTTTTCTACTCAGAAAATGTTAACATTTTCTGGTATGCTCTTCTGTTAGTTCTTTTTATGCTGTGAGCACAATTATTATCCCAATAACTACTTTCTTATGGAAGAACTTTGACTATTGCTGTAGAAAACACCAAATCTGCAGAATTTTTAAGCCAATGTCTAAATGTTACAATGGGGAAATCTGGCTCAGTTTGGTTCTACGCATTCTTTAGCATGTAGTTAGTGTGAACACCTGATTTTGGTGCAGTTTTGACTGGTTGGTTTTCATTTTTTCTGGGTTTTTGGAGGTTTTGGGTTGCATTTGTTACTGTTGGGATGTTTGTGTCTGATTTTTTTTCTCTATTTGAGGTTTTACTTATATTAAGATATCTCTGTGAGCCTGCTGCCACACAATTCAATATAAAGCAATTTAGGCTGGAATTAGATTTCAAGTGCAGTAATCTGTGCTAAGGTGACGTTTCTTTCCTGACAAGCAGGGATGTCTGCAGGGGCACAGCATTTGCCATCAACTGGGTAGCTCCATGTTGCCCTCAGTGCATCTGGGAGAGGAGCAGGTCTTTTGCCCACCAAGCAAATGAGAAGAGTTTCATGCTGTTCTGCTGGACTTGATATTTGGGCTCAGTAGCCAGACTCCTGCACCTTGTTAGAGAAGAAAGCAAGATACAATAAGACCTTGGATGTGAATGATGAATATCTCCCTTAGCTTGTTCGAATGATAGCAGCTCTTGCTTGACATCTGATGCCATTTTGCTGCTATCTGTCAGCAGGTTTTTGAGCGGCGAGGGAGCAGACTGGTTTATCTCCCTGTATGGACGCTGGCAATTGGTCATAAAGTGAGCTAATGTATCCACCAAAGTCCAGCTTCCATAATGGATCAAATAGTATAGCTGAGAGAGGATTTACAAGCTACAGAAGACAAACTTTTAGGCACTGTACTGGACCTTACCTAGGCTGCTGCAGTCATATTTGCATGCCAAGCCCTTTGTAACAGACTGTTTCAATTCCCTCAAATTAAGGAAGCATCTTCCTGCTTCTTATTGGCATAACTCAGCCAGGCAAGTGGCTGAGAGTTAGGTACAATCCCAGCAATAAGCACTGGCCACTCAGAACAGCTATTCCCCAGCAAACCCTATAGAGGGTTTATTTATTTATCTCCTGTCCATTTATTATCCTGTACATTTATCTCCTGTCCATCTCCTCCTGCACCAGAGCAGGACCAGATACCTGAGATTCCTTTGATTTTTATTCCAGAATGTTTGCTGCTTTAGAGGTAAAATTCCACAACACATATTCCACCAGCAACATGCAATTTTGACAGAACACATTATTAGTTGCAAAATCCTAATTGAAATAACACCTGCCCTATTCTCTAATTTTCCAGAGGTGTAAAACTTGGTACGTATTTCCTCTTCACCATTCAAGTTCCCTAAAAGAGCTATTCCCAGTAGAAGTTCCTAGTAAAAAGCTATTTTACATATGCATAAAAAACAGGGAATGTGACACACATGTTCCATGTGTAGGACTGCATCCACCAGGTGTTCCCAAGGGCCCTGGAAGGAGAGAGGCAGCAGCCCAGCCATTTTAACCTACATTTCTTCCTTGCTCTGCAGCATCCAGGCAGTGGGAGCAGTTTGCTGCACTGACTGCTGCTTCCCACACGTCAAAAGAGCTCCCTTTCCTCCTGAGGTCCTAGACAAGATGAGCATACCCAAGATGTCACAAAATAATTGAAATATAAGGATACAGAAACATCTCAAGGACTCCTGACACAGGATCATACAAAAAAATAAAACCATTCCTTAGCTGCAGGTACAAATGAGCCTTTTCATAGAAGAGACAAGCAACAAAGAGATTATTTATCAACTAGATAGGTAGGGAACAAGGAGAACTAGGGGAGAAAAGGACATGTAATGTCAAGTAGTACTGCCACTCTGAAGTCCCTTCTCCTTCCTGACTTTTCTGTCTATTTTTAAATACATATTTTTATTAGGTACTAAGGTCACGGTAAAGCTCACATAAAACTTATAGAACTTGCAAACAAGGACGCAGTGCCTGCTGCTTCACATAAACTGAAGGTTAATTGGGACTGAGGTGAAGCAATGCAACAGTGCTAATAAAAAGGTTTGTGGTTTTTTCTACATTTTATTCTTAAGTGCACATGCAAAAAGACCTACAAAAGCACCAAAATTATGGTTATGGCTCTGCAAGTATGAGTGTTTTTATACAGAATGTCATGATAACTTGTATTTTTTTAAAACAGTTAGCTTAGGAGTGCTGAAACTTTAGAAAAGCATATTTTACTTTAGAAAAGCATATCAATAGGAAAAAATAGAACCAGAGAGAAAAAGGGGAGTGTGACCAGAGTCTAGCCAAAAAGAGAAAATGACACTTTTTAAAAAGCCTCTCATTAATTCTGAAACTTTTCTTTCTGTAATAAATAAATATAATAAAAAAATAATTTTATGTTTCTCAAGTAAAGAAATCCAAACATTTTACATTTCTAATTGAAGTTACTGGAGTTGCACTATCATAGAAGGCCTGTTCTCCATCTCAGTAGATTTCGTGCTGACAGAAATGCCTCTGACCCTGATTGTACACAAGAGGCAGGCAGTATGTTATTTACTTTTGTCCTCTTATTTAGCTAAAGGGACGACAATTGTTGGCTAAGAGGGTTTATCATCGTGCTCTGAAACTCTACCTTTTAATTACAGTTTTCAACCAGTCTCACTTATACTGTACTTCCCCACTTTGTCCTTGAGCCCAATGCAGTTAGTGGGCAGTTCCTCATACCTGTAGCTACATTACTGAATGAGCTATGTGGGTGTGAGCCCCTGTTGGATAGTCATCCTACATCAGCATAACACATGGGATTGTGGCTGGAAAAAAAAGCAATTTTGGGGATGCAACTGACTGCTGAAACAATGGCAGCTGGCTAAGGTGAAAACCACCACATAATTACCTTCACAATTTCAACACCAATTTGGTCATTTAGTTCGACTGTTTCCTGTTATTTACCTTATATTAGCAACTGAGCTCTTGGGAAGGGCCTGCTGAGTGACTTCCAAGGTGGAATTGCAAAGCAGAAACAACAACAAAAAGACAGCAACAATCACTATTGACTTCTCCCTCCTACTCCTATGATTTCACCTGAATCAATACCTTGATAATAGGGGCTACTTTAACAAAAAAGTATACAAGCAAAAGACCAGGAAACAATCATGTTTAATGGCCTATATTCCTGATTCTGAAAGAAAAATATTAGGATTTAATTCAGTAATCAAAAGAACAAAAGCTATGCCATAATAAAGTAAGAGGGAAAACAAAGCATTTGAAGAAAAGTGGTATATTTCGCTTTCAGTTCGCTCTTTTTTCCTTCTCCTCTCTCCTCTGACAAAGTTTGATACATGTAGCAAAATATGTGCTTCACTAAGACAACCCTTTTCTGCTGGCTTTTCCATCAGTTTTATCTATGAGTCATGTCAAGTTTCCAGTAATACTGAGGGGGACACAGGGAAAAATCTTAACCATCATATTAATTAATAAGGTCAAAGTACTAATATAATTTTTCCAAGGTGCTTCAGGGAGACTGCTGGTGAGAAATGCACTTTTGCCGTTAGATTGGTATGAACAGTGCTGAACCAGTCACACCTTCATATTTCTGATTTCCTGCTGTTGCAGAAGCCATCCTCAAAACTAAATCTGGAACCTGTGTACTGTTGAGGAAGCAACAAAGCAATGCAGTTTTACAATTAATATGTTTCCCCAGCAATCCAGATTAGAATTCAGTGATTCTATACTCCTGCCACCTTTGCTACCTTAACTCAGTCTAGCGTGATAACAACATATGCATTTAAAGTGTTATCTGTCAGCTCGCATCTCTCAGAAGCAGAAGAACTTCTTGGTTTGCTGCAGCCTCACCTCAAATCAAGGATAAGATGTCCTTCTAGGGGACAGGGTATAGTCATTATATAACTTCAGCTTTCTCATCCCTAATCCTTTCACGGTAAAACACAGTAAATGAAAACTCAAGAGCTGAGCTATAAATGTTTGCAAGGTCCTTTAATACATGGAAGCAGCTAAGACTGTTTCAGATCACAAACACAATGTCAGTGGCTGAAGGAAACTTCTAATGCAGGAATGCTGAAGGTTTGCAGCCTACTGTAGCAGCACTGTGTAAGTTTAGCAAGACAGGGAAACAGTCCTCATTCTGGAGGCCTTACAATCTAAAACGCAAATGGTGAAATTACTAGCCATAGGACACACAGGCAGTCAGAGCTGAAATGCAGATTAAAATTCAGTGCTCTCACTGCCCAGTTTAATCTATCGCTTTTTCAGAAAGGCACATGAGACCGCTTCACTAAAATCTGTGCAATGGGACTGATTCAACACAGAAGCCTTTGCTTAGAGGATAATTACAGAATTGCTTTGTTTTGTCTTCCTATGTAAATCTGCCATATGGGCCTCAAGCTACTGTAATGAGAGAAAAAGTTGAGGAGTTTGATAATTCTTGGTTTTAGAAAGAGATTAAGGTCTGGCAGCTGGCACGTATGAAGCAGAAAAATTCAATCTAGCATGCCCAGCTGCACTGTGGAAGCAAGATGAGCCAGAACAGACTCTCTGCAGACAGGGAAAGCTTGCTCAAGAATTGCCAAAAGCGCTCAGGTACAGAATGTCACATAAAATTAAGAAAAGGGAGCAGCAACATCAAAGAGCCTTTCAAAAAGGTGGAAGCAGGTTGAGACATGAAAAGCACAATAATGGCTCCTGTAACAAAAAATGTGGGTACATAAAAGAAGATTATCTTAGTAAGGAAATTATCTCTTTGAATGACTGTGGATAGTCATTAGGAATTCATTAGATGGTGAAAGAGAATACACTCCATAGCTTTGCTGTCTAAGCAATCTTCATAATTGCACACACTGTACAGTGCTCACAGTGTA
Source organism: Donacobius atricapilla (assembly GCA_013397315.1). NCBI lineage: Eukaryota > Metazoa > Chordata > Aves > Passeriformes > Mimidae > Donacobius > Donacobius atricapilla. Next base: position 606,587 of record WBMY01014653.1, read on the forward strand.
ACGCTTTTTGAGTAGTGATATCTAAGAAATTCAGCCAGGTAAAGCTCCAGGAAGGAAGCAATACCTTTTGATCCTCAAAATTACTACATTTTAAAAGAGAAGACAACAAAACAGCTAAAGATAAGGGGCCTAATTCAAGAACATAAAATCAAGATGGGAAAACATAAAAGATAACAATGTTGAGATTATATTTTACATAATGAAAATATACATATTTAGACATACTTTATATATTATGTAAATATGAACATTTATATACACGTGCATTCATGGATATTGTAAACTAAACTTAGTTTACTTGATTCTAGTCCCACATGGCTGTAATGGCTGTGATACCTGTACAACCAACTCTGCATTACAATACAGTGAAAACAATAAAATTATATTCTCATACTGTAACTATCAGGCCAAGCTCTGAACTCAAATTACGCCAGAAAACACAAATGGAGATCAGACACACAGTGTCTCAAACAATGACACCTTGATCAATTACCAAGGCATTCAGTAATAGAAAACAAGAGTTCTTGACTCATTGCCCACCCAGTTGTTAATTTACAATTAAAAAAGGATTTTACTACATGTAGAACATGGTGCAGAACAAGAATCGATATTCATATAAAATAAGGCAAATATCTTAGTGGCAAAACCTTTTTCTCAATATATTAAAAATCTGGGTTTGTTGTTGTTTTTTATTTTTTAAATTTTGCTTCTTCATTTCTTAACCGTTAACTGAGATTCTGTGTTCTATTCTATATTTTTATTGTGGGAGTAAGACACCATTCAGTGTCATACATTGTTTGGGCAGTAGGTACTACTATGTTTTCAGAGTTCCAGACAGACAAAATGAAAAACACAACCAGACCTCAAGCTATTAGAAAACCTTTTGGTTGGTTGTGAGAGTTGTTAGTGCTGCTTTAAACAAAACTACTTAAAATTCATTTCAATTCCTAATTAAATGATTGTTGCAACAGAAAGTAATGAAGTACAAATGTTGCTATGACAATATTTATGTTCATGCTCAGGGAAGATCCATCTTCAAACTCAAGTTAATTTTGCCACATAAAAATGGTTTGATGAAAACCTGTAACTTTTGCTTAGTGAAAAAGAAGCTAATCCTTCAACTGGTATGAATTCTCTACATTAAAAATCTGAGCTAATAGTGCAAGGTTACTAATCAGTTTTATTTGCATTTATTTATTGGCATCAGTGATGTGATACAACTGCACACATTCCCCCTGAAAATATCACTACAACCAAGTATTGACAACTCCCTATAAATTATGACCCTTTAGTAGAATTCTTCCCCTACAAAGTCAGTTCATGGCTTCAGTTGTATGGGTTTTCACAGCAAACACTTTCATGACTTGAAAGAGGATAGTGCAGATACAGATATATGTATATAAACATTCAAACACATACAGATATATACAAAGGCAGAGCACATACACACACACACTATTGACAAAAGGAATTGGGAAGATGCAGAAAAGATCCCTTTCTGCTGATTTTCTTTTCAATTTGAGTGTTACCATTAAAAAGGCACTGCAATATTCATTGATGCGTTTGAACTAATTGCTCCTGACAGAATTTGATCCTTTTCTTCTTCTCATATAAGTCATTCCTGGAACATTATTTCTGCTCCTGTACTTTGCTGACTTTCTCACTTTGAGGAGTTATTAACAACAGCTATTCACCTATAATCCAAATCACTGTTTGCCCAGATGAAAAATGGAATTGTAGACTATAGAAATTTCAGGAAAGAATGCATTCTGGCCTCAAGGAGCCATGAAGACATATGCAAAACCCATTGCATAGGCTGGAAAAATCAGCCTCTGGTTGCATTGCAGATGCAGAGCCCAGGAACTCTGGTGTTTTTGAACAACTAGTAAGACTAGACAAAAAGTAATTCCTTCTTTTCTGAGTTGTCCTGAACAACAACAACAAAAAGCGGTAGGTCATTCAAGGTTTCAGTAAGTTCCTGATCTCTTAAAGGAATAGATAATTTGGTTGAAATAAAGAAATTTTCCATCCAGCTGCTCCTTCGAAAGGTGTGGTAAGGCTGGCTGTTTTTCCCCTCTTAACACAGGGCTACAGAGTAAACCTTGCCCGGAAATTGACCCAGTGCTCTTCTACACATCTCATACATTTGAAGGGAGATACATTAAGCAAAGCCTTTTAAACAAAACTGTAAAATTAAGCATGTCTCAACTTCACAGACAACTTAATAAATTGACAAAAAGAGCTTTGAAAACTTTCTTAGATGAAATTTTCAGTAATTGCTATCTCCACTGCTCTTTGTGGATGAGTTTCATTCTGTTCTAGAGTAATCCATTAAAGTTAGAGGAGGGAAGTGCTGCTTCATTAAACAGCTAAGGAGGTGACATTACTGAGTTGGAGCTTCCAAATCACGTTTCTGTGCTTGTTAAATTGAAAATTCTGTTGCCCAAGCAAAGTAGCAATCATTACAGAGAATAACAAACAAGAAAATATTTTAAGACTTTGAACCACCTTCCAGAAATGCAAGTAACTCTCTTTTTCTCCTGAAAACTGTCCTGGGAAGGATCTCCACCTGGGCTTGGTATTGTATTTTAATTCCTTTGCTTGTAAATACAAGCCCGATAGAAGAAAAAAACACTAAGCACTGAAGACATTGAAATTTACAGACTGATTTGCTCTAAAGGATCTCTTCAAGAGAAGGTAGAAAAGGGAAAAGCCATAGTTTGAAAACTTTTCTTAAACTGGTATAAAGGAATTTCTCAAGTGAGTTTGCTCAATTAGGTCTCCGAGGACTGTTTTCTCTTTATATTGCTTTGTGGGAAGCATCCAGGGGCATGTAGAAAGAATGCAAGATCAGCTCTGATGGTACACGTGAAATGCAAGTAATCTGATTACGTTACAGTACTCCAACTCCATACACATGCTTTATTCTCTACTATTTCCTGGCTGGAATAATATTAGTCAGAGAAATCACATTACTCAAAGGGTCTTTTTCCATAGAAAAGTTAATGAAACTTCCATATTGTTTTTTGAAATCATTAAAAGCCATTTCTCTGAAGGTTTGTTTTGTTCCTTCTACCCACCATCAGAAAACTCCATGGCAAGGGAATAGCTTGCTAAAATTTGGAATTCACTCAACCATCTCTTTTCTGTTCTGCTGTTGGACTACAACAACAACAAAAGAGAAATGTGACATTCCTTCATTTTGCTCCGTGGCAGCGGCCTGCTGGGCTCTCTTGTGCTATTCCCACTTGTGTGCCAGGCTGCAGCACACATGAAGCAGACGTATTTCCCAAGGAGTAAATGCTCAGTGTTGCCCTGGCAAACCGTGGGTTTCTCAAAGATAACATAGCACATGCTGCATAACTTCTTTGTAGGCACAGATTACAACACAGACTCAGCAAGTGGATTTCGGGATAGGACTATTTCTTATACCCTCATAGCACTCTGCTCAGTTCAGTCATGAAAGGCGTTTTTAAAGTGCATGTAATATTACAGCACATCTACTCCCCACAACTTTTATTGATGCTCTTTGTTGTGCTCTAAACCCTGCGCCAGCCAAGCCCCACTGAGCTGCTCCCTCACTGCCCCCGCAGGGACGGGGGAGGAATGGGAAGAGCAACAGAGGGAACCTGTGGGCGGTGATAAAGACGGTTTAATAGTGACAGCAAAAGCTGTGCACCCAAACAAAACAAAATACGGAATTCATGCTCCACTTCCCATGGGCAGGCTGGTGTTCAGCTACCCCTGGGGGAGCAGGGCTCCATTGTGTGTGTCCTTGAGAGGACAAACCCCCTCATGCTGAACATCAGCTTCCTTCCTTCCTCTTCCCCAGGTGTATGCACCCAGCACGACACCACAGGTTATGGAATATCCCTTTGGTCAGCCGGGGTCAGCTGTCCTGGCTCTGTCCCTCCCAGCTCCGAGTGCACCCCCAGCCTCCTCCCTGGTGGGGTGAGGCAGAAAGGCCTTGGCTCGGTGTGAGCTCTGCTCAGCAATGGCACAAACATCCCTGCATTATCAACACCAAATCCCAAACTGAGCTCCATACAGGCTACTGCGAAGAAATTACCTCTATCCCAGACAAACCGAGCACACACTTTCTTCTAAAAACATTGACAAAATTATGCCTTTTTGTGTTTGAGTGAAGCTTGCAAGAACCCAGTGACTTCGCTCAGAACAGTTGCCAAACACCTGTATTTCCTTGAGAAAACAGTGGGAGCTGCAGGAAAGGAGCTTGTCTTCTGAAAAAGAAATCCCCTCTGCACAATGCAATAGCTGCTTCTGTAATGCCAATTGACACTATACCCCAATGATTTAGGTGCTTAGAGAATCTTCTCTATGCAGGTGGATCAGTGGGATGCAAAGAAGCCCTGCTAAAGTTTTTGTTCTATCCCTTCTCCCCATTACTTACAGCTACTGACACATTTCAGCTTCCAGATCTACAAATAATATTCAAGCCCAACATGGTAAATGAAAAGATTATTTAGGTACCTTTCTACAAAGATGAAATTAAAAATTCTCCATCAAAAAAATACAAATCCTCGCCACTAAACTAAGGTTAGTAGAAAAGCTTAGTTGAACACATGCAGTAATTTTCTTAATCAGCCAGCACTTCAGAAAGACAGATGCTTCTGTTTATGTTGGTCTATTATCAAGTCCTTTTGTGTCTGAATAATTCTTATGCCTGTCCTGAAATTTCATTTACATAAATTTCTTCTGTATTATTCTGCCTTTTGTGACAGATAGTACAAGTATTTTTATTTGGTTGGTTGGCTTATCCTTATTGGTCCTGAGAATCACAGTATTTTGTGCATTTCCTTTATCTTTTATCCAACTATAGTGAACAAAAATTAGGAAGAATTACACCACGTGTACGAAAATCAAAAGCTGTGTAAGAACTAATTCTAGTCTTGAAACTCGTGCAGGAAACCCACTGCTGAATCTGTCTTTTATTTACCAAATGTCATCTGTTAGAGCTTTCTAGAGAGGCTTATGCAAACAATGTAAATCATAGGCTGTCTGAGGCTGCCAGGGATGTCTGGAGGTCATCTGTTCCAGCACTGCACTCAGGCAGGGCCAACTAAAGCTGGCTGTACGGGACCACGTCCAGAATGCTTCTGAGTACTGCCAAGCATGAAACCTCCACACCCTCTCTGGACAGCCTGTGCCAGTGCTCAGTCACCCACACAGCAAAGGGTTTCCTGATGTTCAGACAAAAATCTCCTGTTTCAGTCTGCACTCTGGTCCTGTCACTGGGCACATCTGAAAACCTCTCACTCCTCTTTGCACCTTCCCTTCAGGTATTTATATGCACTGAGATTCATCTGAGCCTTCCCTTCTCCAGGCTGAACGATCTCAGGTGTCTCAGCCTTCCCTCATGGCGCTGCAGTCCCTTAATCACCTTCGTGGCCCTTTGTTGTGCTCTCTCTAGTATGTCCATAGCTTGCGTGCTGAGAAGTCCAGAACTGGACACGGCACGGTAGGTGAGGCACCACCAGTGCAGAGAGGATGGAGCAAATCAATGCTGTTACTTGTCATATATATCTAAGTTATATAATACCAGAACAGCTAGGGCAGAAATATGAAAGCTCCAACTTGGAAATTATGCATCTGATTTCATCAATATTGCCTAACAACAAAATCCGTAAGAAAAAAAATAAAAAAAAAAAAGAAGTGAAACAAGACAGATCTTGTTCCATATGTAAGAGATGTAGATTCCATAGGTAAGAGTCTTTCATATTTATATTTTTGTGTCTGAATAAAATAATTAATTACCCCCAATCTCTGTTATTGGTTGAAAGAAAGACTGAGGACTCAATTACTATAATTTCAATTTCTCTTAATGATTCTGGGCATCAGACTATGGTTTGATTCTATTGGCTTCACATACATAAAAAAGGCTTTCCTTCATATCCTTTAGTGCATTTCACACAAAACATCATCGTGACAGTCTAGAACTAATCAAGATTTTAGAAGCTTTCATGGCAATAGCAATGATTTATTTTTTGACTGTGCTCCCTTGAGCAACAGGATGCTGAATGCCATCCTTTTCATCTTTTATGGAGAAGTTTTTCTATAATGTTCTAGTGAAAGTGTGAAAAAATGCAAAAACTTTATTAAGAAAATAATGGGTTTTTTCTGTTCTTCACATTCCATTCTTTTATTTCCCTTACTAAAAATACAACCCACAACCACTCTTAAGTAAAGCAGTAAATCAGAGAGCTGTGCAAAATTTAGCTGAGTCTAGATTTAGACAAATTACTCATGTCTAGTTCCAGATTGAACCACCATGACCCTCTTAGTATAATATCAGCTCACTGTGTATCTGTTTAAGCAAAAATCTCAGTTGGCATAAAGCAGGCAAGCAATTTTCCCCCCTTCCACTGAGTGGCTATTTAAGAAACACAAATAACAATAGAACTCCAATCCATTTCTGTCTATTCTTTGAATCATGAGTAAAGTGAAATAAATATACAGTAGAGTGACTAGGCTGCACAAGCAAGATTACACAAGGCAAAAGTGGTATAAATGTTCCTTGGCCAGCATTTCTCAAGTGCTCCAAAATAATCTTAGCGAACACATTTCCACTTTCCCTGAAGTCAAGAACTTTCTTCAACTAATAGATTATCAAACCCCAAAATATGGTCTGTAGCTCATGAAATTACCTACTAACAGTGTTAGTCTGGGAAAGAACTTGCAAATATCTTGTTGCACTGACAAGGTGTTTTGTGACCAAACAATTAACTGAATCAACCCCATTTTCCCTTTCACCTTTCAGACAGCTCTGGATACAGCCATCACTAGCTTACTGCACAATCATAACTATAAACAGTGGTATTCCAGACAACGGATTCTTGAAATATTTGAGCTTAAGGACTAATAAACCTGTTGAATATATTAGTTGATTCTGTTATAGAAGCTAATACAAACTTACGTTTCCCTATCAAGAACCATTATAGACTCATAACCCATAACACACATTTCTATATTCCAAGTATAGAGTAAATTCTAGAATCTTCTTGTTTAAAAGGTGCTGTAAACATGTAAGACATTGCTACATGGCTCACCAGCCTTCATTCTACCAGTGCCTCATACTGCCTTCTCTTTGTCTCTACATACAGTACAGAAAATATAAAAGAAACAAATTCCTTCCAGCCTTCAGCTTTAAAAACTAATTCACATTAAAATATGACACTGACTTGTAGTAGAACAAGCCAGGTGAAACAAACTGCTCTGGCCAGGCTTTGACAGACAGCTTCAATCAGCCTACTTATCCTCCATGTGGAAGGTGTAATCCAGGCTGCTGCCAGCTGCTTCCCTAAAAGGTTCTTCCTCATTCTGTACATCAGTATTGCTACGGCAACAACTCATTCAGTAGAGGTCCACTGTGAAACATGCTGAAGACAGATAAGGATGTGGGAAATGTGCCTCTTGCCTGTATTTGTACCATTCTGCTCCTTCTCCTGGTAGCACAGAGAAACTGCTGTTGTGGTCAGAAACTCGGGCAGAGGCAGCAGAGTTGGCTTTCGATCACCAGAAAAAATTCTACCCCAGCTTGGAACAGCTGGAGATGGCACAGATCCACTCTGTCTGGGAGCACAGCACCATGCTAGGTGAAGGTCAGGCCGTGCAGGAGCCTGTACTTGCCAAAATAGGCCAGCCTTCCTCTCCTGATCAAAAGGAAGCTGTCACCAATCCCATAAGGGCCCTAAGAGATACATAAGCCTTTGTTTTTACTGTGGTTTGTTTTTTGATTGTATCACTGAACCTTTTATGCTCAGATCTTTCCTTCAAAAGGAAAAACCAAGCAAGTCCCCACAAACAAACAAAAAAACCCAAAACAAAAACCTAACAAAACCAAACCAACAAACAGAAAACCCCCGAAACCCAGAAAAACCCAACAAAAACCAAAACACCCCAGACAACCAAACCAACCAAAAAAACCCCACGCAAAAGTAGCTCCCAGCATAGAAAAGGTATACTGTATAAAGAGTAAAGTGGTTATAAATGTATTCTACAGCACAACAGAGATCAACGTTTGGTGCGAGGAAGTCCAACAGAGCCTGCTTAGAGTTCATGTCAGTACTCAGAATTACTCAGAGAAAGCCTAGACACCATAGTGACACTCTCCCATTTTCACAACAGTACTTTATGTATCTTTACTCTCCCTACAGCCATCCTCTGACATGTTGTCTGCAACTGTCTTCTCCTAAACACAGCTAAATGTGACATCTACGTAAAGTTGTTAGGGATGTAAGCAGCAGTGTGGGATGACATCGTATCAGGCCCCATCACTGTGACATCCTGGGGGACATCCATCTCCCCTAACTCCCTGCAGCGTAGGTCCTGTGGCAGAGCTCGTCACTGCGGAGTCCCTCTGTGCTTAATGAGGTGAATCAGGCTTTTTTTGGTGATTCATCAAGGACTTGAGGATGGTTAAGTTACATACCCTAAAATCACGCATTTCTTTCCTCTCAGTACGCAAATTGCAAACTTCCCAGGAAAGACGGTATCTTCTTTGCACCATGCTAGGCACAAAAGGGCTTTTTGACGTGGTGGTAGTAAATAATAATGATAGAGAGTGTCAGCTACAGTAACAAGGAAGCAGTAACAAGCCATACTGACAACCTGGAAAAAAATAGCACTATAGCAGAAGAGCACTTCCTTGTGGCAATGAGTCCAAACTAACTGGGTGTTCCCTGCTGAACGTTTATGAATATCAAACTGTGCTGAAAGACACCATGTGAGTCAGCCAATAATTCCTCCAAATATACTTTGGAGCATCCTATCTTCTTTAACATCTTCACTAAAAATTTCTGTCATCTTATTTCCTCAATCATAATAATTTTCCTCTCAAAAAAAATTTATGGGTTCACCTTTTTATCCCTGAGTAATTTCTGATTGTATGAATTTTTATTCAGCTTCAGAATTTTCTTCCCTTAGAGACAAAGAAATCTTAAAAGCACAGCTTTACTGACTTTATAGTATTTTATTTTGCATTTTAGTCTTTTTGAAAGATTTTTCTTCTGGTTTTAGCAAAAATATCTCTTCAAAAGATTTTTTTCTCAACTGTGCAAATTCATCAGTACTTGCAAATAAGCTGAAGCATTTAAAGAATTGAGAGAGTTTTTTTAAGAAATGCAATAATTTATCCTGATAGCAATTATCATCTTCCCTTAAGGAAATATTTAATGGTTTAAATATACAGCTTTAGATGCAATAATCTGTAAAATCCTGAGATGGCATAAATTTGCTTAATGCCACTGAAATAAATGAACCTGCACAATTTTCCACCAGTAAAATCTTGGGATTCAAATTTTTTACAGTGAAGCTTGCTGGTCAATAGCAACAGTTGTTGGAATGAAAGATTCTCTGCATCAGTTCTCCATGGTATCAGAATATAATCAGAAACTCTAAAGCAATGTAAAAAGCAGAATCTAAAATAACAGTCAGGGCATTGCCTTTTTGCATTATTCATATCAATATCAAAGGGTAGAGTCTAACAAAAAAGAAAAAAAAAAAACCCCAAAAACCCAAAAAACCCCCACTGAAACCACTTAAAGATTAGCACTGTAAAACTGTGTCTCATGTATCCTCTTTCAGGCTCATTTTCCATGAATGGAATCTGACATAATCTTTTAAAATATGTTCAGGGTAATCGTAACATAGCTGACTCATATTCTGAGATAGACATTTAATGGCGGTACCTCGTCATAATACTAAAGACTATAAAAGATTGGTCTTCAAGACAACTTCCTCTCTGACAAATTCTTAGCATGAACAAACCAGTGGGTTTCTTTTTATAGACCAGTTCTGAGCTTTATTCTCATTCCTGTTGATATTCTTGAAAACAAAAGGCAACATTGTTTTGGTGGGACTTTGGTATTTTCTGTGTTAAAAAGAGGGATGCACTGGTACAAAATCAAATTTCCCAAGAAGGGAAATCAGCATTCTCCATTCCAATTCTCCACTGGAATGGAGAATGGTGATTTACCATTTACAAATATCTCTGTGTTGTAAGGCAGTCATAAAGCACATGATGTATAGAGAGGGCTTTTTTGCTTCGTTTGGGCAGGGGTGGTGGGAGGGGATAATCGGGGGGAGGAAGGTGTGTAGTTTTTTCTGCCATCTGCAATGTCAATTGGCTCTATTTTTTCTTCTATTTGATATCCAAAGAGCTTTTTTGTGGTCCACCAGTGGAAACATACACTTTCTAGTGTTCCACTGGAGTTCTCTCTCCCTTCTTTTCCTCCCTTGTCTGGTTTTCACCAGTTTCCTAAAAGCATCACAGCCTACAGTGTGGAACAGAAGCTCTCTCTGCTCTCTTCATTTTATGCCAGGCTCATCACCAGCAGCTTTCTGTTCTTCCTATTTGTTCCAGGATTTGTTACCAGGACATTCTGCTGTAACTGGATTCCCTCCTAGCTCTTAAATTTCTCACCTGGACTGAGCACACACATGAGAGACACTCACTGTGTCGAGCAAACATATGATATTTTCCCTGATGTCATGTTATTGTCCAGCTGATCTAAAAAAGTTTTTGCCTTCCATCCTGTTCTGAAGACTCTAACAAATGTATACAATGTCACAAAGGAACTTCCAGCAGAGATATTTGGGTCAGGCTTGCAATGCTGAAAGGATGAGCAAACAGTTAAAAAAGAACAGCAGACTCAAGCCTTTCTTACTGCATTAGGAAGAAATCCTTTACTGTGTAGGTGGTAAAGCACTGGAGCAGGCTTCCTTGAGATCTTTTGGATGCCTCATCCCTGGGACTGTTCCAAGGCCAGGCTGGACAGGGCTTTGAGGAACCTGATGGAGTGGGAGGTGTCCCTGCCCATGGCAGGGGAAGAGAGAGGTGGCAATAGATTGATCTTTCAGGTCCCTTCTAACCCAAACCATTCTATCAGTCTATGACTGTAGGTGCGCTTCCTGCTTGCCTCCTAGAACTTCCAGGTGGCCTTTCAGTCAAGAAATACCACTGGAGCCTGCTCTGCATATGGATGCAGTCAGAGGGCTGGGTAATGAATCAAATCCAATCTCAAGCTGTATCTGGCACATTCATAGCCTGTGTCTGAAAGCAGCAGCGAGAACTCCTGCAGTGATCCATTATATCTATCAAAGTCTACTGTATCCTGTATTCCATTAGATGTTCAGTTACAAACTATTCCCCTGGATTTTTTACAAAGTTGGGGGATTAAAAAAATGCAATTACAGAATGACCTGAACATGCTGCACATACTGGGTCCCACTCACTCCCCTCCTTCCTGATCTGATAAGGACCTAGAATTCTTTGAAGGTCTGATGAATTTTAAACCCACTAAAGCTTTCTGGCAAGCTTTAAGCCTGACCAACACATGCCCTGGGCACCAGTTAAGACAGGACATTTTGCATACTTTATTCTGCTTTCAGAAATATGACTTCACATACAGAAAAACCCAGGCAGTACTTGTCTGGCTGAGACTTGATTATTCACCAGTATCAACAGGAAAATTGTAAACTTCAAGGTTCCTTTAAAATTATGCAGGCTCCCCTAAGGAAACTCAGAAAAGTGTCACTACTTCCAGGGACTAGAAAGTTCAGGATATCCTCGTGCTAAGATAAAGCCTGAAGTGGTTTCCTAGAGGCTCACAACAAAGGTGCTCCCAATTCCGTGTAGCTCCCCCAAGCTACAGGAAGTGGCTCTGAACCACCAGATAAAGCAGCACTCCAAAGCTGTAACATCTTTCACATCAAGATTGGCAGGTGCAGCAGGAGACCCAAAGCAGAATCCTCTGTAACCCACCAAGCACTGCAGAATCTGAATCCAGTCAAACTCCCTATAAAATGGTATCTAATCCTAGATCACACAGTATCAATGAATTTTAAGTGTTAATATTTTGCCAGCATGGAGCTGATGAAACAGGCTTATTTTAATGAAATGGATGCTGCAATGTTCACACATAAGAGGACTTGCTATTCCTATTTCTCAGAGTTTTGCATACAAAGAATTTTAATACATATGCATAATGTCCTCCATATTCAACTTCTAGGCAAAATATTCTTTAAAAATTCAATACATTTATTTTATTCAAGGGATCTACTCCAGATAATAGAACTGAGGCCAGCAACAGTCTGATTTCCAGTCGGAAAGTGTTACTAGTATTTCTGAACTACCTCAGATAATACATTAAGTTACATTCTAAACAACAACTCAGTTGTAAGGTTGAATCTTAAATGCATGTACAGCTTGGTTTTGGATGAAAATTGCTTTGAGGGAAGCAAAGAATTTTATCTGTAGGAGGCCATTGCATGGTACAGCTGCTAGGAGTGAGACGGTCAGTACAACAGCACCTCTCCTTTTGCTATAAAGGACAATTGGAAATAATGATACTGACTTTAGGTCCATAGTCCTGCTGCCTCACACTGTTTTGCATCAAGAGAGATCTGAAAAATTTCTTGCACTGTTACACACAATATTCAAAGTGGCAGAAGACTGTTATGGAAAGTGAACATGGGTAAAGCATAGCTGAATAATCACCTATTTCCTTACCACTTCAGGGCAGTGCTAAGGACATGAGGCAAAACCAGTTTTATCGTGTTTTTTTTCCTAACAACTTACAAGAAAAATTACCAACCACCACACAACTTGCTTTGATACTGTCAAGATGTGCACATTTGCGCTCCCTTTGACTTTTCAAAGCTTCTTTGAACTAAAGGTAGTGTAGCTCTTGAACAGATGAGAAGCAGAGACTTGGTAAGACAGAGAAAACTGTGTTAAGAGTGTGAAATTTTTGTTTCTAGATTTTCAGCCAGAAGTAAATGCCTTAGATAGAAAATAATGAGTTGTTATTGCTTCACTTCAAATTCAATGTTGATATTAATTTAACCCTTTTTTTTCCCCCGAAGTAAAGGTGGAATATATCATCTCCAGAGACCCCCTGGCAATGTTAACTGCTCCACAAGTATAATTCACTGCTTTTAAATAAATACTGATATTTTTCACCAGGTCACTATATTTAACTGAAGTTGTTAGATTACAGATTTGATACTGAAGAGACAGATAAAAAACAAAAAGAAAGCAACATTTCCCACCTTGTGTTTCTGCAGTCCAGGAAATTTTCTCCTTAGTTCTTGGAAAATTATTTTCTACTCATTATCATGCCAGTTTTCCCCCTGCCCAGTACTGCTGAAGTTTTAATCACTCTACCACATTTCTTTGATGTTGTCTATTAAAACTGAGATTTTTAAAGATATGTGCCCATATTCCTATAAAAGGACAACTTTGCTAACTTTAAGCATCACACTTAAACATCCAAGTTGCTAAAAGAATTGACAGAGCTTCCAAAACCAAAGTATTCTAAATTAATGATGCAAAGCATCAGCAAGTAAGCCGGGGTCAGAAAAAGCAACAGAAAGACCTATCCCCTCTCCACAGGAGCCTTAGCAATCAGACCTCTTTGAAATGTATTTCCCAGAACAACTTTTCCTTCTCTTTTGTGTAAGTTGTGGTTCTTGGGAGTTCAAGTACAAGAGGTTATGTTTAGCCGGGGGAATGAAATGGCACTACCCCAAAGGCATCCACAGCCTAGCTGGGATTCTTAGACTGAAAGCTCTAATGCTTACTGTGTAGATAAATACAAAATGAGCATAATGTCCTCCAGATCAATTTTCTAACGTATTTTTATATTAAACCCTTTTTAGAAAGATACAAGTAAAAATAATTTTCTATACCTCAACTCAACTAAATGCTCAAATAATCTTGCTTACTTTTGACATCTTTAAAAGGAAGATAGCTGTATATCCCTCGTTCTTACTGATGTCTACTGCCCTTGCAATTAAAAAAAAAAATCTCTGAGCATCATGAATAGCAAAGTTTTCCTGGGATGTTCCTGAAAAGGCTTTAAAGGAAAGTATTTTGCCTGTCCTGATGCACACAGTTACTCAGGCAAAGCTCAGAACCTTAAGCATCACATGAAGTAACAGAATGGACATCTTACAAACATGTCCCATTTTTGGTTTCACAGCTGGTGGTAGGTTGAACCATACTTTCTTAGATTTCTTATGTTTCCCTGCTGAAGTGCAACAGACCCTTTTTCTGCACAGGCTGAGCACAATATATGTATCATGACATGCTCCCCTGAAAACAATCTGATATAGCTTTACATTACTTAAAATATATATACATGTTAATGCTATTTAAAAGATCAAATCCCTCCAAGGTGCCTCATTCAATAACTTATTATTACTAATTAAGTTTCAGATTAAATCTCTTTTTATATCACATTCACAGGATATAAGAAAAGAGGCTGAGAATTTAGTTTCAAGGGCTGAAACAGTACATTCATTTTCTTTTGGTAAGAAAGTAACTAAAGTAACTGGTTATCTTGTGAGGGCAAAGAAGAGAACGGCAGGCAATGCAAGATTGCACATGATTCACAAAGAAAATTCAAGAAGCTTAATGTCCATTTTAGTTCTCCCTGAAAATGCTAAATGATGTTGCTGATATTCAGCACTGGGCTTCTGACACCCAAAGTGAAGTTCCAGCCAGTCATATTTGCTGCCAAAGATAGCACTGGGATGTGAAACATAGGCAAAAGCAATAAATGTTATCACACTGCCTCTCCTTCTGATGGTGCTACAGTCAGAACACGTGAATAGTTATCAGGAACAAGGTGACTTCTTCCAGCAGCTTGGTGTTAGTCCTTAACCAGGTGCATCAAACATGTTCAGAAAATGACACTCCTGCCTTCAGCTAAACAGCACATACAGGAGTGAAACTAGAAGAAGAGCTTGTGAGATGCACTTCTAATTTTAGCAGGTTTTTTTTTCTTCTTTTAAAAACTCCATTCACTTTCCCTAAGTTCCACAGAATATTTCGCCCTTCCCTAGTACCTTTTATACTGCCAAAGCACTGTACGTGGAACTAATTGCTTTGCAACCAGAAAGGTCAGCTGAGGACTGGGCTCCCAAAACCAAGTTCATTGTATTTCTTTAAAATGTTAATTCATATGATTGGAAATTTTCCTTTGTAAATTTAATCTTAACAGACTTCTTATAGCATATTCCTCATGAATTAATATTAACTGTTTCTCTGAGCTGCTCCAGACATCAGACAAGCTGTTTTCATTCTGTTCTGAGTGTAATAGACTCAGATAGGGAAAGCTGGGATTTATAGCATTCAGCTGCACCAAAACCATTAGGCTGGAGAATTTATCCATCTACACTATTTCTCCTAATACTTTTTTTGTGCTGCAAAAGTAACAAACAAATTCTATCCTCAGTGTGAGCCTCTCTGTTGTTACCTTCTGTCCCTCTCAACTCTGGACACTACTGTCCCGAAACTTGCTTTTCAGAGCTGCTTTCATTTTTTACCTCAATAAGCTTGCTGAAAATGGCAGCACCAGTATGAAAAAAATTTAACAGGAGCTCCCATAAAAGCTACTAACAACTGCAGGAAAGAAAAAAAAGTCCAGACATACAGCAACATTCTGGTGTTAGCTTCTCTACTAACATAAGCAGGGGAAGCATAAATTCCACAGCAACTGAAGAATTAAATTATCCCTAGGCTACATGACAGTGAAGACTATTTAGATATCAAATGAAAACTTCCATGAAAACATGAACTGCAGGTTCTCATCACATTTTCTGTTGTAAAAAAAAAAAAAAGTATTCAGCAAAGTTGGGAGCCAGTGAAAGCTGAAGACTGATGTAAAGAGGTTTATTGATCTAAGTGAAGGGTGAAGAGTCATTAATACCCTCCTCATACGATATTTGGGTTTTAAAACAAATGGCTCAATGACAGTTTCCCTTAGGGACACAGAATTGCACTAAAACTACATGATCTAGGGGGTTGAATTTGCCAAGATTTTCCATGATTTTTTGCCATTCTGTCAGCCACATCCTTTCGGTATCTACATCTTCAAGTGCTCATGAAAATACCTTGTCACATGAACTCCCCGTTTGCATGCAGTGTGTATGGGTGGGGGGTTTATATGAAAATCCCTTGGAGCAGCATCATGGTTTTGTTTTGACTCTAGGTGTAACACCCGTTTTGCCATACTGCTTCCTCATAAGACACTTATAAACGTATCAGAAACTTAAAAAGTTATTTCAGTCATGAAAAGCTTTCACAGTATAGTCATGCTCGCAAACTTTATAGAACTGCTGTGATCTGACTGCAGAATACATTTTTGATTAATCAGACCCAAGGTTTTAATAATGAAACAGCAGGTGGGGTAACTACAAAATTAAAACTCTTAACAGCCTCACAGTAACACAGTCATAAATATAAAAGAGTTGAAAACAGCTCATTAGCATTTTGGAAAAACACTCCGAGCGGCTTTGTGTTCCCGTTCCCAGAAGAGGGCGATGTTCCTGCCCGCGCTGCGCTCCCCGCGCCTCTCGCGGCCGTCCGGGGAAGGCGCGCCCGTCTCTCCTGGCAGGGCGCTGCCTTTCTTCCCCTTAGGAAGCAGCTGCTGCTTCTCTAGAAGCAATTTCTGCAGCTGTAGGGTCTTGCTCAGAGGCTGCACACCCGCTTTGATCAGCTGCTAAACATCGGGTATTCCCCGTTTGAGGAGAGTATCGGTAAGAAAATAGTAAAAGAGGTTTGCCGTAACCTTGCCAGTTGAATGGTCACCTTTTGTTCTCAAGAATATCTCTGAGCCAGTTCTGACCTTTCAGTTAGCAGCAGGTCAACATTTGGGGTATACAGAGTTGTATTTTTTTTTAAAGCATTTTCCTCCTATTTTCAGGATTTTGAAAAAAAAAAAAAAATTAAGTCTGCAAATCCATCCTCACAGTAATTTATACTGCTCAGGCTAAAACTGCCACCAGACTGACATTGTGTAACAGTAACTGACACCAATTAAACTGGGAGCTAAAATGCTGTGCTAATGAGAACAGAATCAGTCTAGGTATTGCATCAAAGTTTATGTTTTCAAAACAGACTTTTTATTTTCCTAGCTGAAGGAAAACTACTGCTTCAAACAGTGATTGCAGAAACATTTCCAGGTCTAAACTGCCGCATCATAAATGAAGACACTATGATTTATTCCTAGAATTTTTTCTCTTCTACCACCTTTTTCTCCTTATATAAAATGCCAACCCTGAGAAAAATGCAGAGTTTAGAAAGTAACTGTTTAATACTTTTCCTTTTGTCTAAGAATACTCGTTACATTATATATACACACATAAATAAAAATCCCTTCTTCTGAGATTTTCTCATGAACTAATCAACTTTTAATGGAATTATTCAAAACCAAAACGACCTATTCTATGGACAGACTGTTAGTTGTATCCATAGCAGGGTTTAATTTTACATATATCAACTCTTTGCTTTCAGCCCCAGGGTTTCAGGAAAATAAACAAAAGCTTTTTACAGCAAATTGTTTACAACACTGACTTTATATAAGAGTTAAAAAACTAGAACATTAGACAGATAAGTTTCTTAAAAAAAAACAGAAGAAAACAATTTATTTGCTAAAGAAAGCTAAGTAATAAGAGGAATATGTACTGAAGCAGAGACAATAAAAGGATAATGGAAAAGTTAGGCAGGGTGAAGTAACACCCTGAAGAGTGATGAGATTAGAGACAGGAAAGGCTTGCCTCTGATCTGTATAAGTATTCAGAACTGGGACTGAAGTCAGCATGGATCAGCTGATTCCACGTAATACAGCAGCAGAGGGAAAGAGCAGTTCCACAGGATATCTCAAGTACTCCTTCCATAATCCAATTTAAAAAAAAAAAATCCAAAATTAAAATAAAACCAAAGTGAATTGAAGCAAAACAGAAAACAGAAGGAGCTTCAAATCAAAGGACCACAAGACCTACCAGCAATAGAGCCAACCTAAGTACTTTCAGGAATCAATGTGTTTACATGGCTTGCTGTAATCCCATAAAACTGATGATCAATGATTGACAGTTTGTCAAGGGCCTAGACATCCCCTGTTCTGAGCAATGGAAAGGCATGGGAGCAGTTGTCATGCCAGAATATTCCTTTTATGCTATGAGAAGGTTTATGTAATTGGTGGACTTTGAGTTTCTAAAAATTTTCTCTTAGAAGGGAAGAGATTGAATTCTTTGCAGGCTTATCCTAAAATATTCTTCAGATATAGAGGGATTGTATATAAGATTGACCAGACCAGCAAATAAAAACAGGCTCTCTCCTCTTTCAAGAGACAGAGCTGCTGCATTGACCCTGAGATCCTTCTGAAAGTACTCACTGACTCCGCATAGAGCACCCATGTCCCATCAGAACCGTGGTTTGTCTGCCCTCTGCCCTTTCATCCCATGATGACTAATATAGTGAGATTAAACAGATCACCTCCACCTGCATTGTACCAGGGCACTGACCAACTGCAATTGCCCTGCCAAAGCAGACCCAGCTGTACACAATCCAGAATCTCTGATATTAAAGAAAACGCTTGCCAATTCAGTTAAAATGGGAGGAGACAATTGGGATAGTTAATAAAGTTTTGACTACTTTTCTTTAATCACAACACTCCTACACAGAATAACTGATCCAAGAGTCTCTCTAAATATGTCTGTAGGTAGTTAACACCTGTAATTAGCACTGGTGAAGGTAGTTAACACCTGTAATACCAGTAGGTGCCATGGAAGGATATGCTTTAGGCTTCATTAAAGAGCAGTATATTGTGTATATATTACACAGGTGTTTACTCAGTGTTTCATATACTGGGATCACCAAAGTGGCTTTAAACTGATGTAAGGTAAAACTAGGTTCAGACAGCAAATACCTTCAGGTGGGACTGAGGCTTGTGAAGAAGCAGCATGTGGTTTGTCATGGATGCAGCCAAGCAAAAGAATCTGCTTACAGAGGTGGAAAACAGAAATGCACCCAATTTTCCCATTTCATGCATTTTTAAGGAACTGAGAAGTTACATCTGAAGGATGTAAAAGGTCCTGCATAAAAAGGACCAAATGGATCCAAATCACTGCCTAAGTAGGAAAGTTCATTTCATTTTGAAGAATTCTGTGAAGTTCTAATGAGTTCTGGATGTGGAGATGGGAGAGGTGACTGCCAGATGGAATTTATTTCACACTGTCTGAACTGTTTTCCCCAGAGAGCCTCAGGATTCTGACTACAAGGGGAAAGAATATTAAGAAATGGAAAGGGTCTCATCTGTCCATTGCATTATACTCATTCAGTGTAACTGTTCTGTTTTACTTTGAACCTGGAACAGAATTTTGAAGGAGTTTTTGTTAAAAAGTATTTTAAAAATTAAAAAAGTAAATGTGTATATTCATTCACAGAATAACCAAGACAGATGGTGTTTGAAGGTACAAACCAACCTGACTAGAATCCATTGTTTAGCCTTTATCATTTCACCCTCATTCTTTCAATATTGTTGTATTCTTGGCCTCTTCAGAGACTGTGAATAACCACCACATTATTGATTAAAAGGATAAGGTAACTCCTAGATGAGGAAACACCAACTCATTTCATACAGATTTTCCATGTGCTGGTAGCTGCCAACAGATTCTGGTTATGCAGAGTCACTGAGAACAAATCTTAAGCCCCCCCCTTAGATTTGCATTACTGATGAGTCCCTGAGAAGTTCACCTTTGGTAGAAGAAAGTCAGTCAACTTAAAGTGTTTCCTATCCTTTCTAAAGTAACAATCAACCTAATCTGGGAAGCTTCTGACCAGACCTGTCAGAGGGTACAAAAAGATACAGAGCAGCAGCGCCACACGGGGTTCTGATTTATAGTAAAGTATGAGGAGATGTCAGAGGAGACTGTTCAAAACTGCAAGCAGCATTGCAAAATTTTTGCCTCCTCACAGGAAGAAAGCACTCTGGCATTGAATGACAAATGTATTTTTTCAAAATAACATAGAAAATCTATTATAGATCTAGAAATTAAATTCAGACCTCCTCAGGCCCTGAATCTAAACCCCAAATATGCTACACATATTTGGTATCTTTCAGGACTGCACGTTTCCAGTGCCTCCAGTTTCCATGTTAAAACAGGGATGTAGCTCAGAATAAAATTTTGAGTACTTCACATTCTATGAAAGGCCATTGTCAATATAGTTCCTTTATATCCAGATGGATACATCCCCATGATTTCAGAACATGTTTATGTCGCTAGACTTCTCAAAGATAAACTATGTCCTTCTGGCTTCTCCAGAACTTAAAAGGTATTTGTCAAAATTACTCAACCTGCAACATACACATAATGTTTGGTAACTACTGGCAGGTTTACATATCCAAGTGCTACCCTGGCAGTTGTAGCTGGGCTACAGGCCCAGAGAAAACAGCTACAGCATTCAAAGATACTGCACTACATCTACTGAGAATGATGTTCCACATGTTCAAAGAGGGGAAAGATAAAGGGAATTATATTTACTTCCCCATAAATAACTATTGCCCTAAGTGTTGTGAGGGTAACATGAGTGTAAAGATCAAAAAAGATAATTGACTCAAGACTAACAGCATTTCAATATTGAGCATTGCCAAGGCAACACCACAGCCTTCCACTTAGGTTCACATTTCATCCTTTGGCTCAACTGGATTTGGCACCACCACTTGCACAAAGTGCATTAAAAAAATGTGCCCATGACCCTTAAGACCAATAGGTGTCATTTTACAAGCAGAAAGGCTTCTGTGCATATCACATTACAGATGCTATAAAAAGTCCACAATATCCTGCAGCTGAATAGTCAAGCCTAATCACACATTTGACCTTTACAAATATACAAACAGGATGGCAGGAGAGATTATTTTAATCAGATCTGAATGCATATGAAAGACCAACATGGAAATTAGATGGATTATGCAATTATGCTTCTATCAAACATTTCAGCAGAAAGCAATAGATTCCTGTTGCTATTGCCACTAATCACAATAGCATTCAGAT
This sequence comes from Donacobius atricapilla, assembly GCA_013397315.1. NCBI lineage: Eukaryota > Metazoa > Chordata > Aves > Passeriformes > Mimidae > Donacobius > Donacobius atricapilla. Next base: position 627,446 of record WBMY01014653.1, read on the forward strand.
TATCATTTAAAACACAGTTTATTAAATACTCATAGACTTCCATTGACTAAAAAAATAACTATCTCAGATTGACTTTTATAGATGTGACAGCACCTGTCCTACTGCTGTGTGTCAAACAGAACTTCACAGGCTCACTGATCTTTGCTGCACAGGGAGGGTACATTTGCAATTATTTTTGTTGCAAGAGTTCTCCCCATCTCTGGACAGGGTGGGGAGCAGGAGCTCCAAAAAATGGTATAGAAAAAAGACCACACATTCTCAATACAGTGGAGTAACACAAAGAAAGCATAGAAAAAGTGTTTATTGAGCTGGCTCTACCATCACCAACCTTGATCTCAGCCCTCATGAAAGCCTCCACATACATGTTAGCAACCAGAACAGATATTGGATATGCTCAGGGGTGACCTTTGTGCAAGGACAATGCTGAAAAAAGGAAGCTAAATGAAGGGGAAGAGGGCAAATGAAGATGGAAGATGCCCAGAAACAACCAGTGAAATAAATAATGGAACCAGACAATGATTCTGTTAATTCCACGGCCTCCCGGAGAATTACAATGAACCATTAATGGTGAAAAGTAGTTCTCCCAGGGATGGACATAATTAGGACTCTCACTGGGCAGTAACGAATCAAAGAACAACAGAGGACAGGATTAGATTCTAGTCTTCAGGCTGATGTCTTGGCTGTGGTAGAAAGGCTGAAACCTTGGGTGGGTCAAAGCTGGAAAGGCAGCAGCACATTTATGGGCTGGCAGGTCAAGTAAGAGAAGTAAACTTAACTTACATTGCGTAAATGGACATTGAGTTAAACTATCAGGCTTTTACTTTCTTACTTTAACCAGGGCCCTACATGTCTACCTAAAATCTCCCACCACATTCCTAGAGATACACCTTCCAGATTTTTTCTCTGGTTACCGTAACATGCAATATTCCCGTGGGATCTCTGAAATTAGCATAAACCACACATTAGCTGTTGTTCCAGACCACATATGATGATTGTACTGCTTTGCTTCTGCATTTGATCAAGCTAAACCTAAGTTCACTTTTGACCCTTGCCTCATTTCCAATACATTTTAATGATCCAATAGCACAAAGCCCAGTAATTAATTTTTTTTTAGTCACGGAGAAATTAAATTGTTTTCTGTAGCAACACTGTGTAAGTGCTGCTAATATTCTGGGAGGCACAAATTGGCAATTAAATAGATTTTTATAAAACCACCATTTTTTTAGACGAAAAGATAGCTAAAAGAATAAGGAAAACATAATTTCAAATGCAGGTTAAGGGAAATGTTACTTAAACACCTTTTTGGTATTTTATTTGTTTGTTTGTCTTTATTTTAAATTTTCTATATTGAAATATGACTTAGTCCAATAGTGGAAGAGGACATGTATTAGCTCCTCACTGTAGATACCATATGCATTGTATCTGAAATAAAAGGGGTTTAAAAGGATAAAAAGGAAACATATATTACTCATGGAAAAAACCACTGATGGATAACTGTTATTGAACCAGAAAGAAATAATGAGGCCATGGCTAGCAAGTGAAAAAGATGGTTAAAGGATGAACATTTAAAGGACAACGACACATTGCATCCAGATCCTTCTGTTCTTTCTCTGAGAATGAGAAAGACATACTAAACAAGAAAGAAGGAATTCAAGAATGTGAATCTAAGAAGAAACATGAAGTAAATTGCAGCCTGTGATATGTGGTCTAATCAGGAAACTGACAGAACTGCTTAACTTCCAAAATAAAGTCTATAGAAAGGATGGATTCCTACAGACAGAAAAGGGTGCAGAGATACATTGCAGAAGGAGGAGCAGCACATGGCAGAAGAAAGGAAAGCTATGCATGCTGACTGCAGGAGCACTGCCAATTTGTACTGAATTGAAAGATACATGGTTGGAATAGTATAGGAAATTGCAGTAGAGCTTCAGGGCAAGATAAGAAGCTAGACATGGCAATTTAAAGTAGGGAAAAGGAAAGAGAAGTTAGAACAGTGATCAAGAAAGGTTTGGATGATGTATATCCCAGAGAGGATAAATATTGCAGGATGATATTGAAAGAAAACATTTTTCCTGTGATTCTGAGACTATGTTCATAGACACTTCCTGCTTGATATTAAAAAATGAGCAGGAAACACATGCTTAGCAAAAGAGCAGGTAGCTGATCAAAATGTGATGAAAGCTAACAGAGTTTGAAGACATACAAGATGGCACTGCAAATTTATTTCATTCTCTTAAAGCAAATATTTCAGGCATATATAAAATTGAGAGATCTGCCTGAATCAAATCCCTTTTAGAAAAAAATGCTCAGAATACATTTACATTTCAATTGAATCAGCACTTGGGAGCGAAGCAAAATAGAGAAAGCTGAGGGTAACCTCAGGAAAGGGAAGAAGAGTTGCAGGGAAGAAGAGTTGCAGGGAGTTTCTAGCTCTGAGAAAAAAAAAAATCCACATTCTGTATGTTCTGTCAGTACTGGGAGATGCGACTTCAGACACTGGAAGCACCAGTGGCAAAGACAGGGGAGACCGCAGAACAAAAACACTATTGTGCAGGATCAGGAGGACACAGTGGTATTTGTAAGGGTTGTCTTTTCAAGTACGAGATGCATTCTTTCTCAATAGGATCAAACCTGATTCTGAATGCACTCTGATATCAGAAAGGTCAGCCCTCAGCCTAGGCAGTACAACCCCTATTAGCAGGGCCCAATTAATATTTTGTCACTTCTAGATTGATCTATAACCTGACAAGTTATTTGAGGATGCCTCAGTTTTATTTCATAAGTTGGACTAGCATTTCAATACTGAGCAGTTTGTCAAGCCTTCATTTGTTACTTTTCACTTCCCTTCAACCCATTCAGCCAAATAGGACAGCCTAGTAATAAGAACTATCAGACAGGGCAAGCAACAGAGAACAAATCATGTCATTTGATCTACTCCACATATAAATTTCCCAGTTCATATGTGGTAACAAGATTTAGAATAGCTGATATTTAGTTACTGACAAAAACATACAGTAGCCCATTTACACAGTCTTATAGTGGTAATATATTGCAATTTAAAGTTTTTGCTATCAAGGAGCAACAATGTTAAATAAATAATAAAAGTAGCATAGTTTTACTTTCTTGTCAAATCAAGAAAGGTTTTCCCTTCACATGTTAGCAAAACATTTGACTTAATTTTTTCTTGCCTATCATTCTGCAAAGCTATTTAAAAAACTGTCATCTGTGATCAGCATTGATGCTAGTTATATTCTTATGCCACAGTTTAAAAAAAAAAAGCAAGTCCTCAGTCTGGAGCAGTCCACCTACCAAGTTGCCTTGGAATCAGGAATCTTAAAAAGCCTGCAAGTTTCACCTTTCAAGGAGCGATGAGAACAAGTGCCAGAACCCCCTAGTTTGTCATGTTCTGTTGCTTGTCAACCTGCCAGGCAGCTTGCCAAAGGCTGAGGCAGGAGAGCCTGCTACAAACCCAGCAGGGATCTGTCAGAGCCATACCTCAGCTTTGCTGAAATGAAAATGTCTGCGCAAGCCATTCTGATTTCAGCAAGCCAGCAAATTCTACTGCACAGAGATTGGTCACTTGGAAAGAATGGACTATGACTGAAGTTATCCTTTTCTATATTCCTATGAAGTATGTATTCATGAGAATTTTCCTGGCCAGGCTTACTCAGTTGAAGTCATAGACAAATCTTCCCCAGGTCATCTTCGGATATGGAAACCTGCTCTGCATTGTATAAACAGATTCGTCTCCTGTCTAAGCCAAACATCCTTTTCCTCCATCATGTTTTCCTTAGGAGAGGCTCTGAAGGCTACCAATTAACTCTGAAATGACTAAGACTGCAGGATTCGGTTCTGTAAGAGGTCTGGTCACTGCTATGAATGATGTACTGAGCTCACTGAGCCACACCAGTAATCATTGCAAGTTGGTCAGAGCCAGGGAATGCAACTGCACCCTCACGATGGAAGGCAGCTCAGAGGAGATAGGCAAAACCAGCGAGCTCAGGGAATATTGTAAAGAATGAGCATCAGTTATCAACGCAAGCTGGAGTTACCTCAGCGCAAGGAGGCTTTGGTGTAACCTTTGGTGTTGGGGCACTGCTGCACCAGTGGGCCGCTGGTTGTATAACAGCCTTTCCTGAGATAAGTGCTGCTTCTTTTCACAACCAGAAAGAAGAAATTCAGTGAAATTAAATGAGACCACCATAGAGCAAGGTGAAGTTTCGTTTCTAAGCTTTCTTCTTGATTTCTATGTCTTGCAAATAGCACAAAGCCTTGTATTTGAGAAAAAAGGATGTTAAGTTTATGAATTAAAACATACTTTATTTTACAAAGAGGCTGTAATGGTGTAAAAAGTTATTCTATACTTCTGAGCTGGCACTAAGCATGTTAAATCCCTCACCTATTTGATCAAATTCATGGTTTCAGTATTCCTGAATAAACAGAGCCTCTGTTTTCCCATTACCCTAACTAGCATATACCCAAAATGCCAGCATCAGCATTCCCCAAAAAAGGATTAAAAAAATAATTTAAAAACCATAATTTTTTAAGAAGATGAAAACTTATATAGAGATAAATGTTCATAGCAATTTCAAAGATATGTGACAGCACAAAGTGGGGTGGGCTGATGAAGAAACATTGCAATTATAAAACCCTGTAATCTGGAACAGGGATAGCTGATTCCTGTGATGGTGTAATTCTGCTGGTTTTAACATTACATTATGTAGCTATGGTATCTGATTAGGTAATTTACATGGAGTGATTTGACAGGAATTTTAAAATATCCTTACTGCTTTATATATCTATTAGAAAGGAACATTTCTATTTTACTGTCTATGCAATGAGGCAAGGAATGTTACATCTTTGAGAATATGAATCCAGCAGACTAGAATTTAATTACAAAGTACTTGCTACGGAGTGGAGACTCAGGTGAGATTTTTCTTCAGTCCTCCAAATAAATTCTTTATAAATTGGGGGGATTCACTCTTTTAAATGCCTAAATTTTATTAAACCAGTCCTCAGACTACTCAAGATTTTCTGTTTGTTTAAAACTCTGGTCTCCAATTTCCATTTACTTTGGCCTTCCTTTAACACCACTATAATACCCTATTTTGGTTTTCCATTGCTGATTCTTCCCCACAATCTGCCGGAGCCTTACTTTTCATTTGTTTCATTAGAGGCTCCTTCTTCAACACTCCACAGCTGTGCTCCTTACTTTATCTTTGTGCTTCTCTCTAACCAATCTTACACGCATACAATTTTCACAACTATTTCAAAACCTACATTTCATAGTTCTATTATCTATTTCTGACTTTCTTCTTCAAACTAATATTTAACCTTCTGGTACAGAAATCTCCTCCAAGATAGCACAGGTACTTTCAGAACGTTGATGTCATCTACTTGTGCTCAGGTCTGTCTCATGCACTGCTTATATATTCAGTGGGAAATTCAAGCAGAGAGGTTAGGATAGGAAGAACTTTTTTGTCATTTATCTATCAGCTGTTGCTCAACACCTCAGACTAGATTTCTAGATTTAAAATGAACCCTATCTAAAGGTATATTTACGCTAGCAAATTAAGCAGTGCCAGGAAAGAGACTACCAGTATTAAAAGGTATTGAAACTTGTTTTGACCGTTATATTTTTAAGTCTCAAATGCTTTTTGCATGTAGCAAATCACACCCCACTAGACAACTCCCTGGAGACAGCAGATAACAAGGATCATTCCCAGAAAAAAAACATATCAGTGTGAATTTTGCCCACCTGTTCCTTATGCTGGAGGGTAAAACTATTCCATAATGCAGACATGTTTTTTTCCATGCCAGCTGCCCTCACTGTCTGAAAACGGTTCAAAGCACATCTAATTTAACTGTAGAGTTGTAACCAGGAAGGCCACTAGTATTTGCTATCAATTCTGCCATTTTAAATGACTGTGGAGTTTACTCAGGGGCAGGAGAGTGAGAAATACAAGAGTAATTTAGTAAAATAGCTAAGTGGGTCTTTAATTATTGACTCCTCAAGCAATGTTGTTTGGGATCAATCAATAAGGGAGTTTGCACTGAACATCACATTAACTTCTCCAGGAGCTTTATCTCCAGTGTTAACTTCTTTTATATAGTTTAACCGTTGAAAATTTATTTTTAAATGTTTACATATGGCACCCGGAGACAGCTACAAAAAGAGAAAACATGACTGATGCATGTGAAACGTCCTACCTGAACTTTGCGTGGGAATTTAGCATTCATGAGACAGCTGCAGTACATCTTTGTTGCTGCTGGCATACTGATAGCACAGCGCTATTTCACACAGCACTTCAGCAGCCCAGTATTCAGAGAGGTTGCATGGATTCAGGTCAGGATTGTAAATCCTATCTCCCAGGAGTTTCATGCTGAGCAGCTGACATTTCAGCAACTCCCTCCCTTCACCAACAGAGAGTTTACATAATAAGCCCAGCAAACAAACCTTGCAAAACAACAGCTCTGTCATTCACTTACTTCATAAGAACTCTATGAAATAGATCTGATGAGCACACACAGCCTTACAGGCAAACTAAAAGTGCATACAGCAGGAGTTTGACACTCTTGTTCTAAAATATGCAGGCATGAAAAGATCTCAGAGGAGAAATATATTCCATGCTGGTTCTGCACAGCCATTCCACAAGTGTTCAACACTAGACCTAGAAGGGTCAAACCCAGTTATTTACAACCCACTTTGCATTATTTCAGAAAGCTCAGGTTTTCCACAACATCTAGGTTTTGAGTTTTCTGAAGCATTTAAGGCTTCCAAAACATTTTCCCAATATTTAGTTATACTAAAAGCTGTATTGCCAGCTGTGAAAAGTGACCCATACCTCATAATCTTGCACTATGCAAGACCTGAACTAGGCTGTGAGGAACCCCTGACTCCTTACAGGGCCCTTACAATGATCCTTCTGCTGAATCCCATTCAGTCAGTGCAGTATCACCAATTTTAAATTTTGTCAGTAAATAGAGGTAACTTTTTTCCTTTCCCAAATCTAGCATCTCAAAAGGTATGGTCTCAGCTGCACCAGAATCACATGCCTGCATTTTATCTTTACACAGTTTACATTCCACACTATTGAAAAGCAAACCTTATGACAAGGAAGAGGGATATTTCTGCTCCTCTCTCATCACAATTAAAACAATTTTGTCTTTTGCCCTTACAAAGGTTCTCGTATCATTCTTATTTCCATTACACTAAATAGTTCTCAAGTAGTAAGAGATGCAACTACTGTCTTTTGACACATTCCATTTAGCCTCGCCTTTCCTCAAAATGAAAATCATGACTTGTGACTGCAGAAGAAAAAAGATAAAAAGAAACAGCTGCTTTTCCCTTAAACATCTTTGGCCAGTGTCCAAAACCCACTGGCAGATTTGGGCAGATTCTTACACTTCTAGCTGCATCCAAAACCCACTTTCTTATTAATTCAAGAGGCATATGGTGAGAAAGTCCTTGAGGAAAGACTATAGGGAGGAGGGTAAGCCTGTCTGTTTAGATCCTTCCTTATCTAAACCTTCATGTCAGGTTGAAGTAGTGCACTTTTTAAACTGCTTGGCAACTGAGGTTGAAAAATAAGGCAATGTGAAACATGTGAGTACACGTGAGCAATTCCCCGCTTTCTACAATTTTACACCAATGTAGAGCACTCCCTCTATAAAATAAGCTCTCAGCATTGTGTAAAACCTCACAGGTGGCACTCACTGAAAATGGACACAGAGCTGTACACACGGGCACAGGTAAGAATCAGATGGGACTTCTACCAAAGGTCAGAGGAACTCAGATGCAAACTTGATGGAACCCCAGAGGGAAATTTCACCAGCCCTCCTGGCTGATGTCCTCTCTGTGACAGACCCCAGCTACTTATGGAGCAAAGCTCCCAATTAGCCCTTTGGAGACTCATGACACCCTCTCAAATGAAGTTTTGAACAACTCACTCAGATCCTTATCTTTCAAAAACCTAATACTCTAGATCTTGTCATTTAAATCTATTGGGAAATACCAAGCATACTACTAATTAAACCAGGAAAAAGCCAAAGCACCTATCCTAGAAAGAACTGTGAAAAAAATTCTTCATTTTTTTCCATTCTAATAGAGATTTGCCAAATTCAAATGAGCACCAAACTAATTTCATGCAAGGCTTTAACTAGCTTTTGAATTTTTATCGTTTCTAACCAATAATCACTTAGTAGAGCAAAAAAATTTACATCTACTACTAATAGCTTTCTCTGTCTGAGAAACCCAGATAATTAACAATGGAGTGAACACATCATTTAAATGAGGAACTCTGGAAAAAGAATTCTAAAATAATGAACAAGCCTGAGCCTTGGAAAACTGAAACCGTTAAGAATCACCTGAAAGCTGAGGTAACTATACATCATTTACATTAATCAGTGGCTAAGAACAGAGTTCAAGGACAGCCGCAGAAGGGGCAGTTTGTGAGAAAAGGCACCAACAAACAACGAGTTCATGTTTATCTGAGTGATTCACTCTGAATTTGCACCACCATGAAATAAGGCCCTTTTGAATGGCAGAACCATGAATGATTCAAGCACTGTTCTGACAGTTTCAGGTAGCATAATAACCTTGTATTGACGTAACTACCTAGGATGAAAGAAAGATGTTTAAGAGCATGACTCCACTAGCTATTAACAGTTTCCATCAGCAGCTACATAATTAAGATTAAAATAGCCCACTGAGGGATCTCTAAAACTTTATAGCATTAATAGCTAAAATAATTTTATGTTTAAACATATGCTAAAAGTAGGAAGAATTTTATAATCTGTTTGATTGAATGCCTGATCTTCAGTACAGTTATACAAACTGTGGATCTGCTTTAAAGTCCAGCAAGATATCCATGTTCTAAAAAAATAGCATTCCAGAGAAAGGAGACCATATTGGCAGCTGCAACTAACCAGGAGCAGAAACATACAGGATAAATCAGCATGTCCTCAGGCTGCTGAATTTTCAGTGAATTAGAGAGAAACTTTCGATTCGTACATTTTGGGCAGTTTGCCAGGAAAAACAAAACCAGTGAATCAGTACAATTTATGTCCCTCAATCTGCATGATATTCATGCTAAATCTGTCCTCTCATCATGCCAGCTCCTCTAACACTGCTGCAGGTGTCAACTTTGTACATGACTGGCACAACTGAAGACAAACCGGCATTTTTTTCTATCTGTTTTCAACACAGGACCCACTGATAGACAACAAAAAAAGCATTCAAACAGTAATTAAGTTCTGATTGCTTCACTTGCATGAAAAATAGGAGAAACCATAAAAGCTCAACTTAGAATTTCATATTCTTTTTCTAACTAAATCCATCACAGTGCCCTCATCATTCTGAACTCTTTTCAGCATAAACTAGTATGAGGGAAGAATTCCCTTTTGGTCAAAACCCTCCAAGCTGAAACTAGTGCCTCATCTTGTCCCCGCTTAATCTGCAATTTATGTTGTTTATAAAGGATCTTCAGCTAGTCGTTTACTCACACTGTACTTGCCACCTTGCGTTTGGGTTTTCTTGGTCTTTTAAACCCATGTAATGCTGACTTCATCATACATACCTAATTAATTATGCATTACCACAATCACCTCTCTGAAGAAAACAATGTGGCACTTTAAACTCTTGGGATTCTCAGAAGGCCTCCGGAAGATGCAATTCCTCCCCGTTCCTTTTTGTTTCTCTAATGATTCAGTTTGAAGGGGCAGAACAAAGAGAAAGTGATGTTCTACTTGAGTATTGTTATTCACCCTCTACTGGCCAGAACTCTGCCCACCAACCAAGATATTAACAAGTGTCCCCATCATTCCATGTGCACTTATGCCATTGCTTACATTAGTAGAGCATAAGGCATCAGATTCTATTTATTTACATAAAACTTGCCACAGTAAGGTGCCATTTCTTGTTTGGGCCTTCTACAAACTACTGTAAGAAAAATTTTAACTTGTATTCCAGTTACAAAGCATTTTTCATTCTTTCCTAAACAACTTGCTGTAGAATCAAAAGAATAAAGATTATTTTTTTCTTTGAACTAGCATGTAGCAATGAATAAAGATACAAACAACTGTAGAAAGGAAATGTGCAGAGAGAGTAAAAGAGTAGAGGTCTTTGCCAAGAATGTCAGTATGAAGTAAGACTTCAAACATCAGTAAAATTCCAAGTAATATTCTCCTTCCAAAACTTATTACCAAGTATAGTAAGTAGTAAGCAATGAAAATGCTGAGAAATGTCAAAGATGGATAACACATTTTTGTCTCCCGGTGGGCTTTTTTTTTTTTTTTTAATTGAAATCCATTACAACACTGGATTCCTGGAAAATAAGGTCAAAAACAACCAAAGGAAGAGCTGCTCTCAGGCCATTACATTTGTTCCAAAACCCACTTTATGCCTGATACAGCTTAGTAAAGCAGAACCAGAAGTTTAGAAGTTGGGGGGATTTTGTCAGATTTTTAAGCATCTGCCTCCTTCATTTGCAATGATTATAAACAATTTAACCCAGGACTACTATTTAAACTGGCTCTTAACTCTACTGGCTTTACAATATACTGTAACAGGATAAATTGCATCCTCCCACAGGTAGCACTAGACAATGGAAAATACCCATCCCCATCAATATTTGTACTATATGAGGTGGGAGTTTTTAAATCCCTGCCCTTTGAGCTATATCTATATTCCAAATGTTATTGTGAGATAGAGAGAAACCAAGCCCATGAGATCTCACTAAAACCAAGGATTTCTATAGAGTCATATTATACAAGTTGAATCTAGAAATGCAGCCTGTTCCATAAAGCTTGACACCATAATTCCATCAATACTTGACACCAGAAGACAGAAAAAGTAAATCGAACCCCATGTCTAAAGCTAAATATTACAGAACATGTCAAATTTAAAAAAAAATAAATAAAAGCTGATTTTAATTGCTTCCATTAAAAAAGAATTTTGCAAATGAGCACAGAAAAGTGACTTGTTTTATAATGAGCTAGATGAAAATCAGCCAAAATAGCTTGAATATATACATTAATCAAATTCATGTAAATGTTACATTGAATCATTTATGTTGGAAGAAAGCTGCAACTTTACTGGGTCCAACCGTTAACCTGACACTGCCAATCCACCACTAATCCATGTCCCTAAGTGCCACATCTACACATCTTTTAAATACCTCAAGGCTTTGGGGCGCAACCACTTCCTCAGGCAGTCTGTTCCAGGGACTGAAAAACCCTTTCTGTGATGACATTTTCCCTAATATCCAATCTAAACCTTCCCTATTCCAGCTTGGGGCTGTTTCCTCTTGTCCTGTCATTGTTACCTGGGAGAAGAGACCGATCCCCACCTGCCTACAGCCTCCATTCAGGGAGTTGTAAGGTCCCTCCTGAGCCTCATTTTTTCCTAAACAACCTCACTTTCCTCAGCTGCTCCTCTTCAGACCCTACACCAGCTTCATTGCCCTTCTCTGCCCCCTAATCTTAGCTGTGCAAGATGAATGGACAGAATTACTATTTGAAGAAAAACTAGCAGGTATCAAGTGATTAAATGTAATAATGTTCATGTTAAATGAGCTTCTTTATTAAACTTCATGAATCAAAATAGATTGGCTAACATAAAAACCTACCAAAAGACCTTATCACTTTATTAGGTTAGTGTGATAACTTAAGAGATCAATCAAGAACTAGTCTAGTGAATTAATGTTTAACAATACTTGTTACTTCACTGAGCCCACAGAAAAAGTTCAGAAGTAGGAATTCAAATTAAAAAATTTGTGATCCTTGTGTGTCTCTTCCAACTTTATGATATTTTGTGATTCTATGAAATTTATCATGAAAATCATTATGCATGATCATTGATGAATTAGAGACACTCTGAAACACGTGACAGTATTTTACCATCCTTTTCTGAAGTCACAAGACATCACACACATTCAGCTCTTCTAAGATTGCCTCTTAATAGGAACCTCTTGTTGCAGTGGAAAGAAACAGTTCATCATTTCCCTCTCAGTATCCTGACAATTATCAGAATTATGGTGGCTTTGGATGTAAATAACAAGACTTAATAAATCAGCTTTCCAAATTCTCCATCTTGTGGAGTTAGAATCTTATTACATCTCCCCCCAAAACCCCACAGATAGGAATTTAACACATTCTCTTTAGAAGCTATTGTGTTGGGAGGTACATACTAGGTAAGATACTCTGGTGCTTTATTTGCTGGCTATACTTATTTCTTCACTGCAGCGCTACTGAAACTGAAGGAACTGTTAATTCATGGTCTCAGATGAAATTGCACTGCTTTACATTCCTAAATAATCACCCAGTCTAGAGCAGATAATTCTACCTGTGCAATTCCAGTACAGCAATATTGAGACAGTGAGTGCACAGAACTCCTTAGATCTGTCTCAGAAATTAGGTCTTAGGGTATCCATGTTCATAATTTCATCCCCAGCCTGGATACTAAACTCTTAACAATTTGATCAGCAGAGCTTTTCCTATTCTAATACAATGATCTGGTTCCACTCATGACGCAGTTCGTCACACACACACACAAACACACACTCACACTTTGATTAGAAGGCATGAACGAAAACTGATTTATTAGAAAAGGTTTGACTCTATTATATAGTATTTCTACAAAGGCTGGGGATTGAGGGAGAAGGTTGACACCGCTCCCCATCCCATTGGTCAAGACAACTGTCCATCAGCTGTCCATATCTCTAAGAACAAGAATCAAAACTCTCCTTGAAACTACAATAACATTTACCAGTGTTTACAAAACAGAGCGTGAGAAAGAACTCAAAACATGAAACTGTGAAACAAAAGAAAAGGCTAAAAAAATCAAAGTGACACACTCATACACAGAGTTAGCAAGATACTTCTTTCTAATAATCTCCCTAATTTAAAACACATACATGGAGCATTTGCTTACAGCAAAAACACTACACAGCACCATTTACTTACGGGGTCACAAAAGACAACTCAAGATGCTGCCAGTGATCAACAATCTCCTGTCTAGAGATGCGCAGGACTCCATTTCATTTCTGTTGATGCTAAATCTGCCTGCCTGGCAGTAGTTACAGTTATCACTCCCTTAACAGGGTAAATGCTAAAATGTGTATTCATTCTACCATTAGGTTACAGTGATGAAAGGGATTCCTTAAAAGTAGCAGCAATTCCCACAGATGCTTCTTCACCCCATTATATCAGGTTTATGACTGTAGCATTATTGATATCAAAATAGGCAATCAGACACTACCTTCTTCATCTACCAATAGTTGCTTTAATTAGAAGTCAGTATATTAATAATAATAATTACCTGGTAATGATGTTCATCACCTATATGCCCTAATTTTCAAAGCAGTGCATACATACCACATTAAGCAATTAATTCTCAGAACAACTTTATGTGACAAGCAAATTCTATCTCCATTTAAAAGACAGGAGAGCTGTGGCTAAATGATACTCCCATGAAACATCATTTAGAAGTAAGATTAGACCATGAATATGACAGTATACTCATTCTTTCATCTTCTGCCAATACAACACAGCTTTCAAGGTAAGATTTATAATATAACTGTGCTAAAAGAGATACAATTTGCAAGAAAAATAAAACAGAAAATTAACATATACTGTAGCTCAGTATATTATACTTTCAAATCATGATGGAAACCTTGGGCTACATTTCAGCCTTTTACACAGCAGAAACAAACCACCACCATGATTTCCCAAGTATTCATTGCAACATTCACTCCCAAAGTGACAAATTCTGTGGAAACCATCACAATGAATTTAGTTTTCATTTTCACTCCTTAGTCATTCTAGTATTAGACCTAATTTCTAAGCATATAAGGATTTTAAGGATATCTGAAAAAGAACACCGAAGTATCTTCACTGCTCGAAATGATAAACTTTTTCTGTGAATCTGTATTACCTGTGGGACAATTTGATGCTTTTTGGCTAGTTTAAAGGGAAGAGGGAGGCTAAGATAACTTAGTTACCATAGCAATACCCTTCCAGGAACAAGATTTTGTTTGAAGTGGTTCCAGGTTCTGCTCTTTACCAGATGCTCCTCCAGCAGTGCCAGACTGAACAAATTTTAGTTTCATAAGTGTCAAATATTTGACAGATGCTTCAGTATTTCCACACCAGAATTGATGGCCCAGTTTTATCTCATCTTTTGCCTCTGTGTACAGGAGGCAAGCAGCTGGGATTAGCTCTATTTGTCATGTCTGTACCATGCAGAAGTAATTGACTCGCTGGAGTTTCTTGGTTCAGGATTGCTGGTTTCCCACCTGCTTCATTTACAGATGGATCCCACAGCCAGGCAAACCAAGACAAGGGTTTACAATTTGGGTTTGTTTGTTGCCTTTCCCAACACCTCCCTCTGATCCCAATATTATACAACATGCTTTAAAGCTGAGCTCTATTATTTGTGTGCCTCAAGTCACCACAAAGCAGTCCAGTGACTCTGAGCTTGAATCTCCTGTCACATATTCAGGCTTCCAGCAACTAACTCCAGCAATTCTCATTACCAGCTGTGACCATAACTGCTTTGCTTTCCTCTGTAGTATTCCTATAACCTTAAAATATTAAGAAAAAATGCTTCTGTCTAGTCCAACTCTAGGGAAAATATAAAGAAAAGGAAGCAGAAAACTGGACACAAGTTTTTTCCAGACACCTGGTAGCAATGCCAAGCCTTTCTCTACATAATTCTTCTTGAAACAAATAAGCTGTGGTGTTTGGTTGGCTTTCAGAGAAGAAAGCAGCTCTGTACCTTTCTGATCAATTTACGTTTTACTACTTTACCTGGCAGATTATTAAAAAGCAACAGTGCCAGCTAAATTATCAAAGCATTATGTAAGTCCTGTTCTTCATGCAGTTACAAACACTGCTGGACAGACTTTTAACTGCTCTTGTCCATATGTTAGTGTCTTGGGTTATGTAACCAAAAAAACAAAAAAAAACCTGTCGAAAGCAGTTGGGAAGATATTTTTCTTTATCTTTTGTAACTCCAGGGGGGTGGATGCCTTCTAACAATAGGCCAGCTGTTAAAACCAGGTGGGGCAGTGTTTCTTATCTCTTTCAACACCCGTCCACCCTTCAGGAGGATATCTTCTGGTAATAGGCCATTAAGGCTCACCAAGGACATGGCACATTACATCATCCCCTTGTGAGATGCTCCACACACTGGGCGGGAAGCCAACCATTCCTACCTAGATAAGAACGGGGACTTAGGAACACCAGGTAGTCCGTTTTCCACTGGACTCTCAGAGGAAGACTGGACCCATCTTGCCATTACTGGGCCCTTTCCACAGGATCATCTCTAGTCCAACAGAATCATGTCTGTTACTCCAGGAGGATTTATTTGGACTGCTTCCAACGCCCTGACCAATAGGGTGTCAGGTATTGTCCCTGACTTTGTCAGGGTTTTCTAGGATTTTTGTTTGCTTGCTTGTTTTTTTGTACTACTACGTTCATATTTTTTAATAAACTTAGTAAAGTAACTGTTATTCCTATTCCCATATCTTTGCCTGATAGCCCCTAATTGCAAAGTTATAATAATTTGGAGGGAAGGTGTTTGAATTCTCCATTTCCAGGGGAGCTCCAGCTTTCCCTGGCAGATACCTGTCTTTCCAAACCAAGACACTTAGACACTTCTAACCCGGCTGTGCGTAGCAAGCTGACGACAGGATGGGAATTGTACTGAAGACAGATACCTCTTTTTAAAGACCTGAGCTTGGGCATGAGGTTATGGCTACAGCTCTTGTATTCCTTGCTCGCAGTCTCTGGCCGAAAAACCTCATCTCTTGCAGGAGAGGCTGACAACAATGCTCAAGACTTTGGGAGGCCTTTTGCACTATGACCTTTGAAGTTGTGCCCTCTCTTGACTGAAGTAAACTGTGCTCTAACTGTGCAGGCTTATGATCTATAGCCAAGTACTGAATGACTGGGGCAAGTGCAGCACTAATGATCATGTTAATGAAGTACAATAAGAGATGCTACAGAAAAATCACAATCCACTTGAAAAGACATGTTTGTAACACAAACCTTAACTTATAAATATAAATGTGGCTACAGAAATGCAAAGATGCCCACCCCATAAAATGAGAAACAAGACAATGCCAGGTAGATGACCATTAAAGAGAAACAGTAAGCTGATGGACCCACATCTATAATATCATCCCTGAGTTCTCCAACACTTGCTGTCATCACATTTCTTTTTCTGAATCTTGCTAAAGCAATACTGCAGTGCCACAACACACCAGAAAACCAATTGTTCAGTAAATCTGATTTACAGCAATACCATCACCTCTCTCACCTCTTATTTTACCATCCTTCTCCAGAGAATTCAAAATGCAAATGACTAAAGAGGGAGGAGGAAGCGGGAAATTGGTTATGTGAAGAACAACCAAATATTTTTTCTTTAGGATAGACAAAGGAAACATTTCACTTACACACAGATGGAAACTGTACAAGGAAGGAAGTTTTTGGGTGTAGGTTTGTTTGTTTCCCTGTCATGTAATCTGCACAACAGTTATAAACATTGTGATAAAATAATTACCCAATGTAAAAATAAACTTCCATGACACTTTTTTCATCATTTTCTTTCTCACATTGAACTAGATTTTTCACAGTGATACACAACACCTGGAACAAGACTTCATTATTTGAGTCATCAGGCACACTATACAAAAAGAAGCATAAACTTACAAGAAACTCAACAAGAATTTCTTGTTACTAAACAACTTGTGGCAACAACTCAAACCACCAGAGGAATACCAATTAAATTCCAAAAGCAAAGCCAACTGGAAGTGTCGGTATAATGATTCGCTAGGTGGGCCTCACAAGAGCCCTCTCCCAAGTCAAATGCACACCCCAATAAAACATTCCAGGTACTCCTAACACTTCCGCGGCAGCATGTCCTTTCCATGCCGCTTTACCTTGCAGCAGTCTTAAGTATGTGTGAAGAGCTGGGTGTCAGCTTAGTACTAGTCCATGCCTGCTACAATCTGCCCAATAAAGTGTAGAAGACCTAAAAAGAGTTTTTATGTATTGCCTAGAGACTTTTAAATCTGATAAATAGAAGAAACTGCAAGTTGCAGACTAGGTAATCCTATTAAAATGGACAGTCATTCTAAGGGATAGTTTTGCAAGTTTAAAATGTTTAGCAAGTTTGTTTGTTTTTCAGCTGAAGCAAGAGCTAGCAAATCCCTGCCT
Organism: Donacobius atricapilla; assembly: GCA_013397315.1. NCBI lineage: Eukaryota > Metazoa > Chordata > Aves > Passeriformes > Mimidae > Donacobius > Donacobius atricapilla. The sequence goes on from WBMY01014653.1 coordinate 644,666, forward strand.
GACATTAGGATTACTGGGATGTAGGAAACTTTCATTAGAATGACAATTCAAGAGTGCTTTGTTAAAATACAAAACTCTATTTGCATTTGCTGCTCATAACAGTATTGAGCACAACCCAGATGTTACTTTCATATTCAAAATTTGGAGACTTTGAAGTAGCCACACATTAGGATAAAAGTTCACAAAACAAACCAAGAAACACAAAGAAAAATCCCCTCCACCTCCTGACAAACAAAAAAAAGGCTCCTATTTGGAATTCGTGCTAGGCAACACTTGCAATGAAATTACGTAGTATGTAGGACTTGCTAGCCTGAGTACCCGAAACTACTGTTGGTATTGCAGAGAGAACCAAAGCAAGGAAAGATTACAAGTGTTATAAATGTATATTATAAGGTTGACTTTTCACAAATATTCAAATGAGTGCTATATATCGTGGGAAGGTTTTACTGTATTTTCTTTTATTATTAACAGAGTTCTAGAAATGTGATGAATGTATCTTTCCCTTTTGAGTTGTAACACAGTAAAGACTTTTTTTTTCTGTAGTATCTAAACCCAGTCAAACCGGGGGGGGAGGGGGGGGAATCCTCCTGCATTCCTGTATTAACTAGATCAAGATAGCAGTGAACCAAAAGCTTCAAGAANCAGTGAGCAAAAACCTGCAAGAAGGAATTTATTGATCTCCTGGCTGTCCCTGGTGCCTCTCAGAGCGTCCACTCTGCCAGCCCGAGCTACAACACAGGTTATAAAACACACCGCTACACCTGGTATCAGAAGAATAAGACATAGGACAACTACAAGGCGCCAACAGGAACTTTATCTAATAAAATGTTAATTTGGTGAAATGGGACGAGTTGCAAGGGGGCAAAACCAAGGGAACATCTGAACTCAAAGGAATGTTTGAATAATGCATTAGGGTCTATTGAATATGTAAGATACTGATCCTTAAAACAAAGGATCTGAATGGGAAAGGTGTGCTGGCTGGCACTTTGCCAGGCCGCCTCGGCTGAGAAACTTTGTTGTCTCCTAATTGTCTATTTCTTTTATTATTAAACTTATAAATTTTTCTANGCCCCGCGCAGGCCTCCCCGAGCCGATCCAGCGGCCGCCGCCCGTCCCGGTCCTGAGGGAGCGAGAAGGGAGCCGTGCCGCGGTGGTGTTTAAATAGCCCGCCGGCAGCATTGGCCCGCNACAAGGGACCATCCGGGTGCTCAAATCGCTGCCCTCCCTTCACCGCTCTTGCCCACGGATGGCTCAGCGGGGTCAGACAGACATTTCCTGATGCACCAGCACGGGCAGTGCCCCCCGAAGGCACCGAGCCCCGGTGCCTGCACTGAGGAGCAGAACAGCAGCAACAACAGCAACAACAACCCGAGGAATCTTAAGATCCCAGAGAGAATAGAAGCAAACAAACAAAACCCACAGCAGCAAACTGGTTTTAATTCCACCCGTACGCACAGTACTATTCCTGGGCGACACCCCCAGCACTCCCGAGGCACTGCGAACTCGCAGCTATTAGAAGCCTCCATCATCCCTGCTCAAGACTTGGCATTGCTACCGCCATTAACGCCGCCGCNCTGTGAGGGTGCTCTCGGTTCGGTGGTGGCTGACAGTCCTGCAAGGGCTCTGAGCCACTTAAGCACTGCCGAGGTGTTAAACTGGCCGCGCCAGCGTGTTTGGTGTGATGGGTAATACAGCTCCTGGCCCTCAGCCTTCCGGGGCTGGCAGCACAGCTCTGGCTTCATAGCGCTGTGTGGTGAAGCAGCGTTGCGTGAGGAGATGATGGCGTGCATTCTCCAGAGGGGAATGAGCTACCTGGCATTCCATCATGGAAAAGCCAAGCCAGCCGGTTTGTCAAACGTAAAGCATGTGCAAGAAGCTAACTGGCTGAAGGGTGACAAAACTACTCCGTGTAAAAGAGAGGATCCAGACCCAATTCTCTGTCTGAAGGCAAAGAAGGTCTCACTGCCAAGCCTCAACCAGAGATTTAAGTAGAGCTTGAAAACAGCTTAAGTTGTTACGAATAACCATCTGACCATAGGCGCCGATAGCATTCACCCATTAAATGTTCCTGTAAAAAAGGAAATAACAAAGTACAGGACTCAATTTTTCCACACCCTCCCAGCATGCTGCCAGCAGGACTGCTCCAGCTTCACCAGCTGCGCTCAGAACTGAAGGCACCGACACGGAGGTGTTTCCGTGGCACTTGCATTTTTGATCTCCTGTCACCATTTCCCTTGAAGACCCTTACCATGAAAGCATGTGGCATTTTTTAGGTATTAAAGGAACAAGATTTAGGGCCACGTGCACGAGGATTTCCCTTTTATGGCCTTTTCCTAATGTTAAGGTGTCACTCAGTCACAAACTTTTTTATCTAACCTTGTTGACATTTAAGTTTCCATAAAATTGCACAGGCTCTCAAGTTTAGCTGCTCTGCACAGACTCAGCCACCCGTTTGTGGCAGCACAGGTCTGCCTCGTGTCTGAGTTATACTCAGAACCTGCCAGTGCTCATAGAGGCTTTTGCTGCCCATTCCATCTGCTGGGCAGGTTCCGTGGCACGCAGACTACAATGGTTTAGGAGCACAGCGTCAAAAGGGGCTTCCTGACCCTCAGGGTCCTGGCTCCAAAGCTTTTTGTTAAAAATGCCAGAAATGTCTCTTGTAGACAAGTCCAAGCACCATCACACAGTGGGGGAGACACACTGCCTTGTGCCCAAATGTGCTGTATTTTCACACAAATGAAGCAGTAATAATAGAGTCCTGGGGCTAATAACATCCCTATAAAAGCAATGGCTTTCCTAAATAAAGCTCCCAGATGAGCCTGGTGTGATATCATGACTCAGTCTGTAGAAAAAGGTAGAAAACAAACCTTAATACCTGCTCATGATCTGATGCAGAGACAATTCCCATTTGGCTCCATATCTATGTTTGGCTTTATGCTAAGTGGATTAGCAAAACACCAACCAAACACATCTGAATTTCATGCTCTTTGGTTTTTCTGTCAGCTTACTAACACACATTCTCCACAGAATTCAGATTTTCCTCTTGTGTGAAAAACATAATACATCAAGTGCAGATTACTGTGTGTACCTTGCCAAAATCCTACCTGAAGCTAAAGCCAAACTACAGTGCTGCAGAGGTTAGTAGAAATACTGTTCCAAAACCAAACAGAATATCAAAATAAATTAAAAAAAAAGTCTTCCTGATCTCTCATGGGTACCTTAGAAGAAACATGGAGGCTTGAGATTAACATAGTGTAAACACAGTGCAAATAAACCATGTGATTTTGAACTTTCTACTATAGTTCTGCAGATATGCAAGTACAGCAGGAAACTAAAACTAGGACAGACTAAGGGAACAAAGATTTTCTTAAAGAGGGCATTGTTAATTAAAAAAAGCTAGTAGCCCACTTCTCCTATACTTCCTTTCCACGCCTTCATATTTTAAATTAAGTTGCTTTTATTATATGCATCTGCTGGATTTGAATGCCATTATTTATCCATAGCCCTTCTCTCTAAATACAAATCATCAGGCCCATCTTTGTGACAACACTTTCTCCAGAAGTTTTGGAGATGGTCCAGCCTGCCTAGCAGCACAGTCAGCCAGACCTTTAAAGAGTGGCCCTCCAGTCTTCTCCTATCCTCTTACAATGAAAGGATGGATAAGTCACCTATACTTGAATTTGGCACCTGTTTTTCACCCTACAGAACACACATGCAGGGAGCAGGTGATGGATGAGCCAGCACTCTTGCAGATCAGTTGATGTCCCGGTCTCATGTCCCAGCACTTGGATGCCTTACAGGAGCACCAGTCTTAGGAACTTCTGGACATTGAGTGCTTCTAGCCAAACCTTTGGTCTTCTACTGGTTTGTTCAACCACAGTTTAGGAAAGCACCAAGGGAATGTCATTTGAATGCCTGGGTTGACAACCTTTTCCACAATAGACCTAACATTTGGCATACATTTCTCAGCTAGAAAAAGTGCTGCTGTTTCTAAAGGGGTTTTTTTTTAACTATTCTGAAGCAGTTTATAGGTAGTTTACTGGTATTTGTGCTGAGAGTTCTTAAATATTTGTGTAGAAATAGTATATTCCTCCAGCAGCTGTGTGTTCAAACGACTATACTGAGCTTAGGTTTGGTCACCATATTCAGAGAAAAGACATGCTAATGTCTGAATGCAGCAGTATATTACATGAGATTGTTTAACTGGCACAAACATTAGTGAGAGATTACTTTCTTGTAATTCCCCACTATTCCTAGAGGATGATTGATGTGTCATCTCACTTAAACTTGTGTTTTCCCATGTTTGAGGGACTACATGTGGTGTACCACAACAAAATCTGCTAATAGCTGACTTTGGACCTATAGACTCTTTTCAATAGAATTACAAAGGCAAACTAATTGACATAACTTGAAAGAAACCCTCTATGGCAACATTTAAAAATTTTGAAGTATGCTTGTTTTTGATAACAAGCTATCTTAAAAGACCACATTTTTGGAGAAGAAGAAGAGAGAGAGCAGCCGTCAGACTTCAAAGCATTTCTAATATTTGGGATGAGGGATTGCATTAGGAAGCCAGATGATCATGGAATGCTTCATTATTATTGTTTCCTCTTCTCTTGTAATCCATGCTTGTTTCTTTCAAAAAGCTTTCCCTTCAAGTGTGTACATAAACATAGTGGCACAGAGAAAAAAAAGCTCAGTTAGAGGTTGCCTATTCCTGAGCTGCTTTTATATGTTTGTATGCATCATGGGCATCACTAAACACCTTTTCCCTCCCTTGCCTTGTTGTTGTTATCTCTTCATTCTTCCTTCTGTTCTTTTTCTTACTAATTAGACACCTTTCACCTCTCAGGTTACAGAACTAAAGTGTTGTTTAACAGCATCTCATAATTCACTCTGAATGTGTTATATCCATGGCCATTCCATACATTTTGTAGAGTACCACGGACAAGGTGAAGGGCCTCCCAGGCCCAGAAAGTATGTGTGAATCTTGGATGGTGCTCCTTTTGCTCAGAAGGGCAGAATCAAGGAGTACAACACTGGCAGTGGCCAAAGGGGCTCTTGCAGAGGCCAGGAACTCTCCCGTGTGCCAGAAAAGGGATTACAAAAACTTCCCAAGGGTGTGCTTACTCTGGTCTTGTCAGGATTCAACTTTAGATCCTACCAACTTTCTACAACAAGTGGGAGAACTTGGTCGCAGTTGCTTCCTAGGCATTGGAGGAATTAATACAATCTTTAATAATCTGTGCAAAGATAAGGCTCTGAGGTTTTATCCAGCGCATATGCTAAGCACTGAATCTGGATCAGGACTCATGTTTCAGAACTGTACATTAATCTACTCTTCTGTATGGTCATAGTTTTTAATACTTAATGGGGTTTTGCTGCTCACTTAGAGAATAAACCCTTCTGATTGCTGTCTTCTCCACTGCTTCTCTAACGCTGTGTTGTACCTCAGCCTTTCATTCAGGTAGCCTGGGGGCTGAGTTTTTGAATGGCAGCTGCACACCGGGTTTTCTTTTAGGGTAGCTCTGCAACCCTTAATTGTGTCTGAAAGGCTGAATTGGTTCCTGTGTGCTTTTTTTAAGGTATCATACAGATTAGAGTGGCTCTCATTTTTCATTCACTTGCTTCCCATTGGGAGAGCCTGCACAAATATTTTTTTATTCATTGATGCTGAGATCATGTCTATGAGGAAAATACGTGCTTCATGCACAATTCACCCTAATTTCAACTGACATAGCTGCTTCCCCGGGCATTTCACCAACTGCAGCCTCATGCAGTTAGAAGACACTTTACCAAAGCAAGACAAAGAGTCATGCACACACAACCATAAATATGTGAAAAATTTTAAGGATTTTGTAGAACCTAATAAAAAACCAAAAATTAATTTATTATTACAGATTCATTTGATAGATGATCAAACCAAACACACAGGATGAAAATGATGCCACAAAACACATTGTACTGACACAGTCTTAGTAAGAACAGAATTCTAGTTTCTTAACCTGCGTCTTTAATTGAGAAATCAAGAAGTCCCAGGGTTAGATATGGATGAATTGTTTTACATATACAAGCCTTTTGAATTAAGTCTTCCTTAATTTACATCAATAAGTTCAACTTTGAATTGCTACCCTTAGGGATATAGATTTAGGTTTGGAAGTATCTGCTCACATTAGTTCAAGTGAGTGCTGCCTGGAAAGCAACATGACAATCCCAGAGGAAAAAACATCATCCACTTATTAGTCCCAACTGTACTGTAGGTGTGGGAACTCATGTGTACTTGTGGGCTTCAAAGCCAGCATTTTCCTTCAGTTCAGACTTCACCAGCTCACAATCTCTCCATGATCACTTCCTTAGAATGGATAAAAAGGGAAGTGCCATCAGACACAGCCCAATTTCAAGTCAAATCAAATTGGTTCCCTCGGAGAACTGTATCACATGAAAATTAGCCGACGTAAACCACCCATGAGCTTCCTCTCTTTCCCATTAAAATTAAACCTACCTATTCACTCTGAATTCCTGTCTTAAATCAGTTCCTCATCATTACTTTCACCATTTTCACTTTGCAGTTCTTACAGCATTGACTTATTTTGCTGCCCATCATGCTCAGGTGCAAGAGCTGCTCTATTGTACTGATGAAATGCCACTGGTGGTAGCCTGCCAGTGAAACAGAATAGAGTGGGCCTTTAAAATAATTCCTGGGACACTTCCAGGGATGAAGTGGTATTTTATGGCTCTTTTTCCTGATATTACCTACAAGCCTATAGATTGTCACGATTTTTCAGTAAAACCATTCGGGACTGGAAAATAAACTGAGACCCCAATTGCTCATCCCCCTACAAAAATGAACAGTTGTGCTGGCTGAGTTGACTTCAATGGAGTTCAGCCAGACAGAGAGAGATTAAAAGGCTTCTATTCCTCTGCTAATAGTTCTGTCCACTTCTACCTTTGTACTGCTTGAAGAAGCATAGAACTGCCTCTCACAGTGGTAGATTAGAGCTAATGAAAGAAATGGAGAAAAAATAAAAAGGTCAAGCAAGCAACAACTGAAAAATATAATTGTATTGACAATGAAAATAGTTATGTTAGTAATTGTACCTTGCACTGCTTTTACACGTTTTGTATTATCAACTTTACCTACACTTTAATCGGATTAATGATATCATCTACATATTTTAAATGCCAAAAAGACTTTAATAAAGTAGTCCCAGAGGAACTAATTGGTGGAAAAAAAACATCCACAGTTCATAGAACTACCAGAATACACTAAAGGCACAAATGGAAATACACACTCAAGAGAGAAGCAAGGCAAATGAGTTAAGAAAACCAATTCCTTCTACAGAGGGAAATACATTTTTTAATGAACTGCAAATCTAAGTATTTCTAATCTTCTACAGCCTTTGTTGTCAAAGAGATCAGGTTCTGAAATCATGTCTGCTTTGCATTACAAATGCAAACAATGCTTTCCAATAGAGATAGTGCCAGACAGCAGAGCCTCTCCCCTAGTCCTTGAGTATCCTCAGTGGAGGTGCCCACGAGCAAAGCCAGGGTCACACGTCCTGGGCATGGCTTGAGGAGGGACTGTGGTGCTGCCTCACTGCAACACAGACGGGGCCAGGCACTCCTCCCACTGCTACAGCAGGCTTAGTCTCAGTAGCTGAGGAGGCATTTTCTTGCAGATAAAAACAAATCTGAATTACACAAGCAGAATGAGGGAGCACTTTTATAGGAAGCAACAAATGAAATAGTAGTCCAAAGAGTCCTGGGCTTGTGGTGAAAGAGGAGGAGATGTTCTGCGCATAGTAAATATTGGATTTATTGAAATTAATCCCAATCACTTGTGTGGGGAAATGAGTTTTAAATTATGTTCTCAAAAACCTTCCCCAAAGGTTTCAAATGGCTTTTTCAAAGGAAATGGCTTGACTTTGAATTTTCTTTCTAAAATCATTTGGTGTCAGATTTAGCTACTCATGACATATGAAATTCAAGATAAGGAGGTCAGCTTCTGGTGGATGCCTCTCTGCAGCAGCAAGTGGGGTTCCTGAAAAGAAATAGAGCTTTACTAGAAAGATGGTGCTAGGAAATTTAGCTTTTTGCTGATGGAAACAGAAAAATATATAGGATGTACTTTAAAACAAAGACATTCAAAAGCTCCTTTTGCCTTTTTCATTGAAAACATCATGCCAGATTCACAAAAATACATTTTAGTTTATGCTTCCTACATTACTAAAAGGAAATAGTAGTTCTAAGCTTTATCCCATGGGAGCTTACATGAAAGAGAAATTTGACTTTGTCAGAGTAGCATTCTGCTTCTCTGCATAATGCATTCCGTTCAGCTGCTCTTTCTCCTGGCAGTCAGCATATGCAAGAGTGTGTTTATGCAAGTTTGACCTTCCTGTTCTTCCCTGTCTCATTTCTGTTTGCATGAACACTGTGAGCTGATAAAGTGAAGTACATTTTTAAGGTCTCTCTATTTTGAAAAGCCTTGAAAGGAAGACATCTCTTTCTCTGACACAAAGCTGTTAAAAATAGACCAGACATGTTCCTTCGTGCCACCATCATAAACCAACAGTTAAAGCCCTTTGTTTGTTCCTCATGTGGGTGAATAGAATCTACTACACTCATGCTGGGCCCACCAAAGCCTCTGTGAAACACAAAGTTTATCAACCTGCCTTCCCTGCCAGCTGGGTAAGTGACTGCTCTGTATGGACCCCAAGCCTTGAATGTTTTAAGGACAACAGTTAACCCCCTACAAAATTATAACCAAGGTTGGCTTGCTAATTTTCCTTCTTTTCCTCTTTAAAAGAAGAAAATGGTTGCTCTGAACACAGCTGATGCCATGCCCCCACATGTTTAGCCACCCTATGGCTCATTTGATATTAGTCTCATTTGATTTTATCAGGGTTTCAAATTTTTTTTTCTTTAATATACACCTGAATGTCCCTTTCCCCTAATAAAGTTACTCCCATTAATTAACCCAAGAATTAGAATTAAATAATTTCCACCAACTAACATTATTGTAATATTGGCTTCACAGTTCTCTTTTCAAAAGCATGTTCAGTGCCACTCAATTAAATTAGCTAAATAAATAATGGTGATTTCTTTTCTGATTTTTGAGCCAAAAAATCAGCTGATAATCAGTTATGAAAGGAAAATCCCAGCTGTAGCTTTTCTGAAAATCAACATGAAATTATGAGAAAGGTTTAATTTCCATGTTCACATAAATATAGTTAAATGTTAATGTTTTCTAAAGACAAAAAGACATTGAAAAAAGACCACTTTCCTTGCAGAGTGACTCATAGGAATATAGAGATTGGGCCATTTGATCAAATCAGCTGGTTTTCAAACTGTGTCATTTTTTAAAAATATATTTCGAAGATGGGTGGAATAGTCAATACTACAAAAAATATAAGACATTACAAATGCCAAGGCCAGCTTTTCCTAACTGGAGGTTATTGATTCAATTGAACCTCCAAGCTCAGAAGTACTAGTTTCTTAACATTGTCAGTTATGGGAACCTGCTATCAGTAGCTTATGGCTTTGCCACATTTTAGCATCATATTTTGCATAAGCTTTCCATATACCAAGAAAAACTCTTCTGTCAGTTATCGGGAAGATTCTGGGGAGAGAGCTCATAGGTTAATCTGTTACACAAGTAATTTAATTGGGAAATTTAATATCCCTGTAGTTTGGCAAGTGAACTTTAAATATTGTGACCTAAAAAAAGAAAAACAGCTAACAAAAAAGCCAACCAACCACCAACAAACGACTCTGAGGGCATTAAGTAAATTTTTCATCCACAGACAGTCAGAGTGGTGTAGCAAATAAGGCACTGAGGTCACACAGTGAATGAGAAAGATGTAAAAAATATATATTAAATAGCTAGCTGCAGAGTGAGTGTAGGGCATGAGAAGAACAGTCAAGAGCAGGGAAGGAGGCAGGAATCTGGTGGAAGAATAAAGCAAATTGATTTCAATGGCGAGTTAAATGGATGCAGTGATAATTTTGATATTCCCTAAACTCTTAGTAAATTCATTTTACATTACTTTCTTTGCACTATCATAATAATGTCAGCAATTCTATTTTCTGTTCCACAGATTTGCTTTGTACAAGAAACGCATGACATGCAGGCAATTTTTAACAAATAGGTTGAAGAAAGTATAATAACAAAGTTAGAATCAACAAATGCTGTAGTTATATTGTACTTCAGGAATAATAAATCACTCTTAGAAATAATTCAGCATATATATTTTATTTTTTCAACTTGTGAATTTACTGTTCTTGCAGCACTCTGCTCACTAGGTTTTCTTTGTTAATGGAGAGTATGAATAGGAAAAAAAAAAGAAAAAAGCATAGCTGAATTATTTGTGCTAATGATTTCACAGCTAAACGTTGTGTGAAAAACACTAACTATACTGTTAAAATAAAAGGTAGCTTGACTTACTAAAGGATTCTGAGAATGCTTCACCTGTCAAAAGGTTTTCTGTATTTATTATTTGATGCAATATGCTTGAATATTGCAAAAGTTTAATTCCAAAGTCTTGGGTATTGGAAGGCATTGGCAGGCAGTGGGTTTGCATTTATATTCTCTTAGGGGATGTGGACAGCCATGCAGAGATCCTTAAAGAGAAGGCAGCCTAATGACAGGTAATCTGAATCTCCCCTGGAGGTTTTTGGGAAAGTTATAAATCCATAAAAAGAACTGGAAAGTGCTTGCTTGGAAGACCTGGCACAAGGTAGCAATTTAAAGGACCTGCACTTAAAATCCAGTCTGGGACCAAGCCTCATAAGCACATGACCCACCTGAAACTGCATAAAATACAACGTGGATTTTAGCACCAGAATGGCAGTTTCACGTGAATGATCTTAATAACATCCGTGAAAAAGTTCATTCTAATTCTCATTGCAGTGGGGAGCTTAAAAGATGAGTGGGCTTAGAGCATAAAATTACCTCCAGAGAGGATGTCTGTATACAGCAGAGAGCATTTTGTGGGGTTTTTATATTTTTCCAGACCCCTGTGTTTCTTTTAACATAGCTCTTTCTACAGAAAGACATCCCTGCTCTGTTAGTGGTGGTGATCAAAACGTCCTGCAAATGCAGACTTGCTCCCTGTTCCCAGTTCTGAAGGTAGGATGGGTGCCATAGTATGAAGCTGAAACTAATGAGGGGGTGCCTCCAGGTGGGGCTTTGGTGTCTGCATAGCACACAGCTCCTCACCAGCTCTTTCATACCTGCTATCAGGAGGCTGAAGCGCTCTCACTGTCCTGATGGCATCTGGAACTAAAGCAACACCACAGACTCAGGGCTGAAATGGATGCAATGCTGGATCCGTGGTCTCCTCTGTTTTATCTTCTTTCCCTTTGCTGAATCCTGGAAAACAGCTCATATGGTGTCTTCTGGCTTTTAGCAAAATGTTGGAGCTGAACTATTTTCAGCCTGAAAAAAAATTTAGGTTTTCAATAACAAATTTAAACTAATTGCTGGTTTTGCTGTTGCTTCAGAGTCTTGTTTTTTGTTTGATCAGTTCAAATATTTATTTGTGAGTGCCACTCAGGAAGCAATTTAGCCCATCATCTCTTCTACAGTTGAGTGCCGCAAATGTGGTTTTAAGCCAGAGGTTATCACTACAGAGTAAGTAACAAGCACAAGTGGTGATTTGGCTCAGGCTGAGCTCTTCCTGGGATGTTGGCCCTTGCTGAAGGAGCAATAATTTGGCTTGCCATGAAAAGGACAGCCTTATCTTACAACTACAGGACAGAGACATGTACTTAGAACTCTACCTCTGTTACAGGCCTGGGGACTGACTAACCTCCAGGTTCAGGCACAGAACTGAGATGATTACAGGCTTCTCATTTCTGTAGATAAAACTGAGTTTTACAACTCAGGTGGAATGGGAGAAAAAGGAAGTAAGGATTGGAAGAAAATTCAGATTTAAAACAAAGCTTTGGTTAGAGGATGAGTTATACTTTAGGCGAGCGACTGATTCTTCTGCTGCCTTAACATTTGACTCATCCTCCATTGCAGACCATCACAGACCCTTCTGGGAACTTTGCTGGACATGTATGTGGGCCTTGTGTTTGTGTGAGATTTGGATCCATGCTCAAAAAAACCCCCTTTTAAGCAATTAGACTACAGCTTATGTTCCTGCATGCTAAAATGTGGAGGCTGTTTTTCTTTAGTTGTTACTCAAACAGGCTGCCTCTCCTAGCTCTGGGAGCTTGCCTCGGTGAGAAAAATCTGAGGGAAAATAAACTTGGTACTTAGCTCACGCACCGGACTGAAGGACAGCAGGAGACTGTCGCCCTGATTTTTTCAGCCTTCTCTTCTGTTTCACAGTTTCATGTTTTAGGCTCTTTCCCACGGTCTAGTCTGTAAACACCAGCAAATGTTATTGTAGTTTCAAGGAAAGTTTTCATTCTTGTTCTTAGAGATATGGACAGCTGATGGACAGTTGTCTTGACCAATGGGATGGGGAGAGGTGTCAACCTTCTCCCCAACCCCTGGCCTTTGCAGAAATACTATAAAATGGAGTCAGACTTTTCAAATAAATCAGTTTTAGTTCATGCCTTCTGATCAAAGTGTGATCTGTGTGTGTGTGTGACGAACAGTGTCAGGAGACTGATGCATAGCCATCTCACTGGAAAAGTAAAGTAACACCATTTGAACAATAGCAGCCTCTATAGGCTGCCCTAATTTATGGGAGATACATATATATGTGCCATTTGAATTTGGAAAAAAATTCCTTCAGTGTGGAGTAGGAAGAATTTAGTTCTTGCAGTGAAAAATAACATCAATTTTGTCGTGATTGAAAATGAAAGAACATTTCCTCTTTATGTTTCATTTCGATCTGCTGTGTTGTTATTGTTTTTTAATAAAAGGTTCAACATGCATGGAAAGAAAAAAAAACAAGACCTGAATTTTAGTCCTTTTTTTCCTGCTGGGTTTAAAAGTGAAAAAAAATTAAATTTGCTCCGACAGACTCCAGTCTTTTTTTTCTTTGCCTCATTGTGTATAGCATGTGTTTGTGTAAAGGAAAAAGAAATCCTGAGTCATCTCAACTGAAAATTTTGGCATTTAATTGGAAAGCTATGATTTTTTTTTAATTTCAACATCACAAGATGCATACATATTGTATATGACTTGAGAGAGACTAAAATGAGGCAGACCTCACTGGGGCTCCCCACTCAACATTCTAGGAGAGGAAACAAAGGTGACTTCTGAGCCACAGGCAATGTCACGCTGTAGGAGAGCGGTTCCATGGCAGCAGCTTAACTGCACCTGTGACAAAATGCAGAGCACAGGGTTGTTTTTCTAGAGAAGGGATCAATAATTCAGACTTTGATTACTTAAAAATAATATAGGAGGGGAAAAATACAGAGGGGGAAAAAAAGGTGAAAACACTAACTGAAATTTGGAGAACTTTTTTATGGCAGGACAGGAATGACTTTTGCCCAGCAACAGAGGCAGTGACAACAGCATCCTGCAGCACGAAGGCGAGGCTCATGTAATCATCATGACCCAAATTTCTCTTTCAGAGCCTGGGTCTCATATTCTCCCCAGATCTATCTATAACATGCCAAATGTATAGGTAGATATAGGCAGTATCACCAGGACTGCCTGAGGTACTTCTGCTGCAGCCTCAGTTCTGAGGAAGCATCCTGGGGCCTGGGAAAGCCATGCTGCAGGAGCTGTAGAGCAGACAAAAGACACATCAGAAATATTCAGTAAATATGTATTGAAGTAGCAGATCATATCTTCTAGGTGTAGATCAGAAGCTTGAAAGCCTTTTGAACTCCAAAAGGAGAAAATAAGAGATGCTCTGTGATGTTTTCCACTCCTGCTTTTCTGAAGAAACACTGATCTCAACACACACTGAGCCAGTGCAATCTCATGCTATAAATGATCTACTCATGCAGGGCTCTGAGTGCAAGTCTAGATTTGGGAAAGACAGGAAGTGAGGCTTTGGTTATTCACAAAACTCCAAGGAAGCTTTACAGACAGGACTGCCTGCAGGGCTTTGGCCCAGAGCATATTTGTTCAATCCCCCTGGAGCTGGGACTCAGCTCTATTTGGGGTGAATAGAAGGCGATTAGCATTTTCATATCATCTTAAGTCAGGTGCTCAGAATTGCTGCATGTTTGTCTGGGGACTCATATTCCTCTATAGAAGTTATTTTAACCAGGAAGAAAAGACAAAAACTTGGTGAGGCTTAATTATTTGCCAAATAATTTGTTTACCTTCAGATGCGTGTGATAAACTTTGCAGTAGGTGCATATGAGAACATGGCATTTTGGATTAAGAGGAGCGTCATTTGGTTTAGCTGAAATGCCTCTTGGCAGGCAGTGAAATGAGTGGCTGCATATTTACATGCAAAATGTCATTTATATAAATCAAATCTTGAACACAAATACCTGGAGATACTGTTTTTCTGTTTGCAAAAGTTCATCATGATATTTTGTGTGTTCTTGAGTGTAAGGCATGAATTAATCATTTGAAACAGCATTCAGGAGCCACACAGAGTCGCTGCTCCTATCTTAGGCAGCAGGTAGAGAAATGGCAAAATCTGTTCCCCAAACCAAGGATTTTAAGATTTTATGCCAGAATGTGTACTCTGTGAGAATGTCTTGCAGAGCAGAATCTTATGCACATAGGGACTCTAAACTGGAAATAATCTAGTTAAGACCCTAAAAAATAGCTGTTTATTCTTGAGAGTTTAAAACAGAAAAGAAAAAAAAGAATATCTTAAGTGAACGAAAGTGATATAAGAAATAATTAAGTACAGCGCTACTTGAATTCCTCACCTGAGATTAGACCCTCTGCTATGATCTGTTCTGTACAAATCTCTTAGGTTTAACACAGAGGGAAAGAGATGGGAGCTGTGAATCAGAGAAGGAGTAAAGAGGATATATTTTGAAAGGTATGTGGATGCTTGAAGGTGAAGTTGGTGGCCTGGCATTTACAAATTGTGAATTTTTAGTGGATGGGACTCCACTGACCCTCTTAGTTGACTCTGGACCTTTGACTTGATGCTTGCTCACTCTGAAAAGGTTTTAGTGATGTTATTGGAGGAATATTCCATATGGATTCCACATCTATGACAGCAGCTTCTCCTCAGTTTAGCAGAACCTGAAATCTAGCAGGGTCTTCTTCATGTGAACATTTCAGGTTTTGTTTCTCCCTGAGTCATTAATTGAAAATGGACTCCATCATAGTACTGTGCACAGCACGGTACAGAACAGGATCTCTTTTGTCTTATGTCTGTAATTTGGAAAGTCACCTGCAGGTTTCAGAGACAAACCACTGTTGAAATTTGTGGTTATCCCCAGTATAAATATAAGCCCTTTCAGATGACCATTGTAACACCTCTATATCCTGAACAGTATTAAAGGAAGGAAAACAATCCTTTGGAATTTATCCTAAATGGAACTGACTACTAAACTGTTATCAGGGAAAAGAAAAATTAGCTTTCCCCTTCCATGGAGGCTCCTCTTAACTGCTCAAAAATAAGGCAGAATAAAATATTTTTGTGTCAAATTCTTTAGAAGTGACTGCAGTGACTGCAATAAAAGTGGCTTGGTCTGTGGCACTCTGTCCTTCTTTCAGTCTGAAATGTCACAGGTGCTCAGATGATTTCAGCCCAACTTAGAGGCATTATCCTCCTAAAAATTGCTTCCTCTGAAATACTCAACAGTTTCAAACTGAATCCAAAAGCAACAGGAGTTGTTTAATCCTCCCTGTCTTGTTAATGAGGAAAAATAGAGAACTGGGATGCTTTTGAACAGGTGGAGAAGGGTTACTGCAATCTTAATTTCCATTCTCTGAGAAAGCCCACAGGCCTGATATGAGTGAGTTTCAATTGAATTTCCACAGTGGAGTCAGTTGTTATTTTATCTATCTGACATACAGAGAGATTGTCTTGTCATGGTCATTTCAGTCACGGACATCCACTCTTCACTCTGCTCCATTTGCTTTCACAAAATGTCTCGTTTCTGCAGGAAGACTGGGTTTGCTTTTATTTCATGAGCTGAATTGCCTCTTGCTGCCTTAAACAATTTTACTTGGAGGAACTGGGCACACAGGGATAAGGGATACCTCACTTTGCAGGATGCTTTCTTTGTACAAAAGATTCAAATCTGAGACTAGGTGGTTTTTATGACATTTTTACATCCTTTTTTGTGTGCTTGTTCTGATAGCTACAATGTGATTTTATCAACAGATTGGGGGTCTCCCTGTGCTATGTTTTATGGGGAATAGTAATAGCTTTCACTGACCCATCTGACGTAGCTAGGAAAAAGAAAAGTGTTTGCTTGTGCCTATCACCTCTTTTCAGATCTGAAAAATAATTTGCATGCTTTCAGGAAGAGTCCCAGCTATGCAGCTGTCTCTTATCACACACTGTTCCCAGCTTCAGAATGTATGAACAAATGTATTTGGAGTAATGAATAATAAATAATCTTTATCTCAACACACTCTTTTAGTCCACAAAGTCTCGAGACACTTCACAAAAAGTAATAAACTTCCTATAAAGAATAAGGACCAATCTGCTGCCACCTCCACAAGGGGAAGTGGCAAATCAAATATACACAGGCACTCTACAGAGGACAGATACAGACTCTCACACAGAGCACTTGTGCATTGAAGCATGCATAAAAGACAGGAAGAGTTTTCAGGGTTTTTCCTCATATCCACAAACACTTGTCTGTTGATGAAAAGAAAACTGGAAATGAAAGATAACCAGGAACAAAGGTTGCATTATCATGATTTCTAAATTGAAGTCTTAATTAGATTTAAAAATACAGTAACCCATATTTTAGGTGAACTTCAAAAATAGAGTGGGACTGACCAGCTTGGAATTTGCCCAGAACATCAATTTTGAGACACTCGCCCATTGGGAAACCACTCAGTCCCTGTCAAGTATCTGTATTTCTCGATATTAGGAAGCACAGGAGCTGCAGGAGGGCAGTGCCCTCTCTGGCCAGATTCTGGGCATTTACTTTGTGTAAGCTCAGTAGCCCACACACAGGAATTTCCTGAGAATGTTTCTGCACTGCAGCACCATGTACTTGTCTTAGAAATTTTCTTTTGAGCTTTATTCTGCAGTTCCGTATGTCACTGGGGCAGCTGATGTGAGCTGGGTTGAAGACAAAACCCTTTGTGCCCTGTGGCTGAGGACTTTGGCTGTCAATGCACCCTAGCCTGGTTTTACACAACACAATTGCCACCACGGCAGAGTTTTAAAGAAAAATGCTGTTAAGTTGTGAGAAAACCTATGAGCTAAAGCCATGCAGGCTAAGAAAAGCAAAACAATAGGCTCAAGAATCTTTGCTGAGATGGGGTTACTTAAAGCTCAGGGATTCAAGAGGAAAACACTGACATGAAAATCTGTAAAATCCTAGGGAAAGAAAAGCAAAGAATAGGAAGACAGTATATCTGCAACATCAAAGATCAGGCTACACTAAGGAGCAGAGGCAGACCCTTTCCTCACTTGACTTATGACCACCTGTTCAGCAGAAACTCACCCAGAATCAAAAGAATATTTGTGGGGCCATGTAGCATAGTATTACCAGCTACCCACTGCATGTATTCACCAATAAAGAAATGTTGTGGACTCTGAAGTTGTTTTTTTCGCTTGCCAACTCAAGAGATACCCAGCAAAAGCAACATGGAGGTGAAAGGCTAAGGAAGAAAAGAGCCTTTGCAAGAGGGAAATCTATTTCCATCCATGTCCCTCTCATTAATTCCCTAGTAGCCATTTTTCTGGGAATCCCAAACCATCAATGAACTCTGTGTTCATGGCAGCTGGAGAGAAGAAAGGAGATACATTCATCAAGCCTTTTCTCTCACCTTCCTCTTGGCTAAGGGAGCAGGGAGAAAAAAACTGACATAGGTAAGGAATCCAGCAAGATGAGGTAGTTCAGAGTAGAAGTAAAAATTAATGTTACTACCTTTGGTATGATGGTTGTGGAGGCTCAGAGTGTGCTTGTGCTGATCCAAATAGACTGGAGCTGTATTTCCATTTCTGAAAGGAAAAGCAGTAAACAGTCTAAATCTAGGTGTTCCCTGAAGAAGGAAAGCAAATGCTTTTTCTCCCTTCTAGATGTTCTTCCCCTCAGAAATTCAGTAGTGTCGTATGATTTCCATTTAACTTGGGCAGTATGAGCTCAGGCATTTGTTCCCATCACCTACACGCTTCCAGTGCCCAAATAGAAAGGAACTGCATAAGCAGGGCTGTGGAGAAAGCCTGTGCTTTAGAGAACTGCCACCAGTACCTTCTGCAGTACAGGCCTATTCTGATCCATGTTAGCTGTGAAACCTGGCTGACAGCCCAAACTGGTAATCCTTCAAGCAATGCAGATTTTCTAGTTCAAAGCTAGTGTTTCTTTCTTCCTATTTTCATGCTTTAAAAGCCTCCCTTTTTAAATCAGGGTTAAATCATAAATGAACAAATGCTAATAGAAAAGTTCACATGCATACCTCCTGCAGTGTATTTACCTATGTAAATAACATGTAATTTTCACTATTTAATTACTGTTTCATGTCCCATTTCCTGCTGTAGTCTATATTTAAATTGCATATTTACCTCTATCTACTTTCTCATAATGTGTCTTGATATGAATATTCATGCCACCATTGAGTGGTTGATTACTTCTGTGCTAACCTTGAAAATACTTCCCTTGCAACACAGCAAACAGTGTGCTGTGGTTGTATAACAGCAAAGAAAAGAAAATACAGTAAAAAATGCTCAGGCTGTTTGGGATCAGACCATATTCTCCTTTGTTTTTTCCTCAGCAAGTATTTTTTTACTCTTCTTATAAATTAAGCCAAATTGCTTCTGACTATAGTTCCCTGAATTATCACTCTGGAGACCCGATTTCCATAGAAAAAGAGTGGTGCAAGTAATGGGCAATGCAGAATTCCTGCCCATGGTACAGCCTTTTCAGATGGGAGAGAAAAGCAGTTTCTCTTGCAGCTGGATGCACATTTCTCTTTGATCATGTGAAATTGGAAAGAGCATTCTTATTGTTCTAAATTAGAAAACAGTCTGGAGGAGTTATCTGAGGACAAAAGAAGGGAGCAAGACCAACTGAATTAAGTCTGATGAAGGAATATGGAAGCAGTCTGAATTTGAACTTATATCCATTATGACTGATTTCTAACATGAAAATTTGATGTTTAACTTATATTTCAAAACAAAGCCTTTTTTCTCTTTTTAGGTGAACAGAACAATTTAATTTGGAAAACGAATGAAGAGACATTTTTTCAACAGGTCTCTGTTTCCTATTTCAAGATATAGGGAGAGAAGCAGGCTAATTTTCCCTGATTTCTTTTGCACTTTCATCCCTAGGATGGAATGGGCTATGGCCTGGCAAAGCCTGTTTCCCCCACACTGATTATGGAGAAAGTCTAGAGTCACCCTGAGCCTGTCAAACACAGCCAGGTGTTTCCTGGGCTGCGTGACTCTCCATATCCAGGACTATTATTTGTGATGGAAAGGCAGACAGGTTTGCAGGTGGTGATAAAGGGAATTATGACAATGTCGTATTGATTCAGCCATGTACAGAACAGTCTGTTACTCTTCTAGCCCTCATTTACCTCCTTTTGAGCGAAACCTGCACACCTCAGTTTTCCCATCCTGCTCAGTTAATCTCCTTGAAGTTGGTTTAAAGATGCCTACAAAGACGCTGCTGCTACCCTTGGAGCACTGAGCTCACAGCCAGGTAACCTGTCCTGCATTTTTTGTTTGAGAAGAACACATTACACTGCTTATACCTTCACCTCTAGGGGTGTCTTCTAAGCATCTTCACACCTAAGGCATCATTCCCTAACAACTTTGCAGTTATGACTCAGTGACTTCAGAGATTTCCAGCCTAAAGAAGAGTGAAAACTGGTCTGAGGTATGAATTTACTTCTGTGAGAAGCCAGGGGGTGTCTCCTACTGAGGCACGATTTTGTTTCATGGCCTCTTCTGGTTTATCATGCACTGTGGAGTGGTTAAGGGAGTTATAGCTGCTGAGATAATGCAAAAAGTTTAGGCTGATATAGATCTTCACCTAAATAATGTGCAGGGTTTGAGAGTTTTCCTGACTTTGATGTCTCTCCTCTTCGCTATCTCCATTGCTGCCTGTAAAAGGCTCTTTGGATCTACCCAGTGATGCAGCCCCACAGAGGCCAAATATATTCATTCACATTAGGAACACAAATGGACACAATCAGCATGGCAAGATTTTGATATGGCAGCCTTTCTCCTGGGTTCTTACCATCAGATTTGTTAGAGCACCAGCTGAGGACCAGATTAAACTGAAGCCCCACTAATCCACACACAGGGGTTTTGTGGAAGGAAGGGTGGACAAATGTGCCCTCACCCTCAGTGCCCATTGTTGCAAGTCAGATCTTAATAACTTCATTTTATGGACAGGTGAGAACATTCTTTGCTGAGGACCATTTCTTTCCTACACAATACTTTAAAAAGAGTTCTACTGGAACACAAAAATGTAAAAATACAATAGCCAAAATTACTGAATTAGATCATTGTTACATAACATGCTGTAATTTTTTTTAATCTATGCAGGCTGCATCTTGCTCTTTTACACAGTTCAAAGTTGAGATGGACAAATTTTAAGTAACTCTATAAGGAACAGCAGGAAACTATAAGATCCCATAACTGTTTTGAGCTTTAAATAAGTTCCATTTTTAATGATTCTGTTCTGCCTCCAAATAAACTGAAAAATGACTAGAATCTAAAGCTTATTTAGGAAGTTGCCATAGTAACAATTAACTACCTCTAAGCCCTTCAGCTTTATTTTATCTTTTTTCACTGAGGTGCCCTAAATTACTTGAATCCTGAATTGCTACAGTAATATATCCATGTCTTTGAACTAAATGACATGGTTTTGCTAGAACTCTCATTATGTGAATATTGATTGAATTTCTAATTGGGACTAGACATCATCTTGCTGACAGCACCACTGCACGAAGCCACGTAAGAAAGACCTAGGAAGATTAACAGAAAAAAAATAGAAAAAAAAAAAAGAATGTTGTTTCTCTAGGGAAGCAGCTGAGATGATCAAACAGGGGAAACAGTGAATGAAGTAGAATTAACTCTAATGATTGAGTTTATATGGACAACAAGCCTCCTCCAGATGCAATGCTGTTTGTTTCAGCTATTATCCTCTTACACTCTATCAAATAAAAAATTATCAGTGGAACCCAAAGAGACTGATTTTGACCTGTGAATTAAATAATTATTCATTACAATGCAAAGGGCCTATTAACCCTAATTATTCTAATTTAGGTGCATTTTCTACTCACTTTGTCCTGACATGGGCAATCCTGATATTATAAATCCTTTAATGAAATGTTGTGCCCTATATTTTCCTTTATTAATTTGTCTGTTGGCATTTGACTTTATCCACAAAAGACAGGAATTTACCCCCTATTTCTAAGATGAGACTCAAGTCTGTAGCATTAACACACACTGCTATTCTCATATCTGTTCTGCATTCACATAGTTTGAATCACTCCTGCTTGTTTTCTGTATATCCCTTTTTTATTTATTGTTCCAGAAAAGGAGTTCATTTTCATGTTGTGGGATTTTTTTACCATAAAGAGAGTATGTTTCCCAAATGAAAGTGGAAAAACAACACTTATCCAGGGCATTTTTCAAAAAAGTAGTCTTTCTTTCATCAGATAACTATGAGCAGTAACTGATAAAAATTGAACTTTAAAGGAAGTGGAGGAAAATAATTCCCAATCTCACTTGGTATGCCTTTACTAATGTCAGTCCTAAGGCAACAAGGAAAAAGCAGATGACTTTATTATTGCTTTGATGAAAACAATATTAATCTGGATTACCCTGAAACCTGTCCTGGGGTTTAATAATCACTTCAACTGCAGATAGCTTAAAAGGAATAGCTCGTTGCTGCTTTCATGTTATTTTCTCCATGTCTGAAAAGAATCTCTGCAAGTCTGCTGAATGCTTTTTTGATAATAAAAGAGCAATATCCTAAAGCAAAGATGTTAGCTTCATTCCTATATCTGACAGTAAGAAACACAATCACGCAATGCAAATAAAATCTGGAACAAAAGGGTAAGATATGGTCATTTCTGAACCAGAGAAAATGATTCAGCAGCCATAGATTTTTTTGTCTGCACTGCAGTTCTCAGAATTTTCATAATTTACATGACTAAGAGATGTTTGGCTGCTCAACCTTGTAATTCACAGGGAAATAGCATTTGGCTGTTTAGACTGTTATATTGACCTTGGAGAGCTTCCTGTACATATTTTTCTCCTGCAAAAATGCCTATTGCTATCACATAAAGCAAAATAGCAGTGACACCAGTCTTTAGAACATTATCTTGCATGAGTAGATTTGGTTCCTGGGCCATGCACTGTTCTCACTCAGCACAGGACAGGACAGCCACATGGCCTGGCTGAATGAGGGGACTTTTCAGCCACAGCTACACTATGTCTTGAAAGGTGCAAATTTGAACACTACAAAAAGGTGTCTATCACCCTTATTAGTCAGCTACTGGTTTCTATCTCCTCTTATTTTTTTGCTAAAATTGTTCTAACAGCTTACTAGGACAGGGTAGCTGGAGGTGGCTGAGTGTGACACATCTGACTGGAATTACAGGTACCAAGGATGAGTGGAAGAGGGTGAGGGACAGTGTCAGTGTGGCACTGGCTGTGCCATTACTCACTGACTAGCAGCGGGCTGCCTTGTTGGCAAGGGGTTGAACAGGGCTGGCAAGGCTAGAGAGTACAAGCACGGTCTCCTCAGTGGGTGCTTGAGGAAATGTGGGGCCGGAAGTGGCTCTGAACAAGCTGACCCCATGTCAGCCGGCAGGTGAGTGAGTGCTCACCCACTCTCAGCAGCACTGGGATGAACATCGCTTCCACAGGTAACTTCTGAGAGGGCAAATCCAAAGGGGTCAGCTGAAGAGCAGCTGTGATACACGCTATGCCTATTCAGCAGCAATTTTCAGAAACAGTTTCTGATAGTACCTCCCCTTCTCCCTGCTTTTCTTCCCAGGACAGACATGCTGTACTTTCTGAAGACGTCTCACTTTGGAAGAACTTCTTACTATGGGCACTGGCCTCATGAGAAGACACCACATCTGTAGGTCTTCTGGCCCTGGTCCCTGATGCCCTCTGATGTTCTGTCCTCCTTCTCCTCTGCCCTTCTGGCTTGATGGGAGGGCTGTTTGCCAGTCTTTTCCTCTGAGACCTGTGTGGCAGCAGAACAGACAAGCATCAAAGCCTCAGAGACTGCCCACACCTTTTTTTCAAGGAAGGCTGTGACAAATTGCACGAAGGGTCTGTCTCCCTGACTCTTCCTCTGTCTGCTCTGCCTTTCCTGGACAAAGCTGCATGTGGCCTCCACAATGTGCCCCTCACCACATGTGATGCTCAACACAGAACCTGAATGTACAAACAGAACACATGCCTTTTTTATGCATATGCTTCATTCTTTCAGCCTGTTTGTTTCAGACACATTGATTCATGCATTTACTTTCCTTGGAGATATTAATACCGCCTCATACATACAGAATGAGAGAAGAAGTAGCAATAGCATTGAAATTGGCCTGTAACAGATGTTAGTGAAGATAGTTATGATGTCTGCCTGGTATACATCTTTGTTTCTTGGGTGATGTGAGTGGCAGAGAAATAGGGGAGAAAGAGAGAGAAGGATTGTAAACCTGAGGTGTATGTCTGGAAATGAAACAATTTTGTACATTCATTGCTTCTGTCTGGAGAGGAGACACCTTAAAACTATGAATTACACTCTGAACCTGAGGAGAAAAAGCTATACCTTTGATTCCTTGAAGAAATGAGCTGAGGTTTTTCTACAGTGAGCAGTAAGCAGAGTGTGCTTTCAAAAGTAACTGGCCTCATTTACAAAAGGAACCAACTGTTAAGAGTCCAGCTGAAGCCTGGTGCTGAAAGGCAAAATGCTCAGTAA
Organism: Donacobius atricapilla; assembly: GCA_013397315.1. Classification (NCBI taxonomy): domain Eukaryota; kingdom Metazoa; phylum Chordata; class Aves; order Passeriformes; family Mimidae; genus Donacobius; species Donacobius atricapilla. The sequence goes on from WBMY01014653.1 coordinate 668,630, forward strand.
AACCCAGTTTGTATCTTCAGTGAAAATAGTCCATTTTAGACAAATATTTTCCTATGCTATTTGTGAAAGTACATTTGCATATTACCTGGGAAAGCATTCATACTTACCAGACATGAGATATGCAGTAAATGAATGACTGGTTGTCAAAAATCAAGCGATGGTTTGGATCACTGAAGTATGGACTTTCTTTCTCTTTTTTCCTTAACCCTTGCTGCCATTACTCCTGCAGTCCTCGAATCCCAAAATAATGGGATAATACCATAAACAGGTGCCCGGTATCTACACTGCAAAGATATTTTTGCTCTGTAAGTTAAATTATGAATGGCCAATATATGTGAGCCTTGTGAGCAAGTTTCTCTTCAATGTGATTTTGCAACCTATTTAAAAAATGAAGTATTACAGTGGGAATAGACATATTCACGATTCATGAAAACTTTGGGCACAGATTCAGTCAGACACTTCTTAGATTTGGGCTACATGCCCTGTTCAAAATGTATCCTTTCAGGCATATGCTTCAAGATCATAAAATTCAAGAGGAACCAAAAACCTGCCAAAACACTTTCCTAAGAAGGCATTCTTTGGGAGTATCGTGTTAAGGACTCACAAAATAAAAATGCCTGACTGTCACTTTTTTGTGGTATTTGTAGTTTCACATCCCTCAAAACAATCTACTAAGTGTCCCACTAAGGTCCCTAGTTTTTGAAGCAGAACTTTAGTAACCAAGTGTTTAAGAACATTTTTAACATTAATGACAGATCTCACAGGAATCAAAAGCATCTCAAATATCAAAAAACTGCTGACAGGATATAGGCATTAATAGGTGCTTAAGAGCTTTGCTGTGTCCAAGTATGAGTGTGAGGAATTGGGTTGCTTACAGGGCAGAGAAAGTTTGTTTTCATAGCAATTTGCTTGGAAATGGACTTTTTAAATAGAGCTCCTGGGCTGAATCAATAAGTATTTGACCTGGTACCTAAAACTGCATACTTTAAGAGGGTACTTAATCTGCTTTTAACACCCAGGAATTTCAGTACTTGAATAGCCATTCTGCAGACTGCAGCCCACTGCTTTACTTCAGAGCTTGCAGCTCAGTACACGGACATGGAGATAACGTGCTGCTCACATGTACATCTCCATCACTTACCTGCATTTCCAAAGGCATCCCCAGCTGAAGCACATTATCATGCTGTGCTCATGAGTTAATGATCACAGCTAGATTTGAGAAGTCACTCCCACTTAGGCACAGCCCGAAGCGTTTCTTGAAAAATTCATTATAAGGATCTGCATGCCATTTTCTGTGTGCTTTGAATCAAGGCTTGCACACATCTGAGCTCATCCCAGATTATGGTCATATAATCTTGAGGTGCTGACATTGTATTCCTGTGCACACTGCACAAGTAGCTTACTAATTTCTTGTTTATTTTTTCACATATACACATTTCTATTCACATCCCTAGCGACTAAGTATGTATTGGGCTAGATGGATTATCAGACTCACCTGGGAGGACATGATTTATGTTGGTACGGATAGCCTTCCTCCAAGGCAACAGTAGTTCCCAAGGCATTACAGATATTATTCTCAAAAAGACTCTGCTCCTCTCTCTGGGGAATGCTCTTTTCCATACTGCCTTTGCATGGTAAACCCCACTGTCTGTTACAAGCAGGAAAGAAGCTTAGGGAAAAGAGTGAAAACTGATATACAGTGGACTTGATGGATTTTTTTTTTTTTTTTTAAATGGCTTGCTTCCACAGTGGATGCTACTAACTTCAATTTAATTCAGTATTCTAATTGTCATCCTCTTAGTTACACATAGATGGTAAATAAATGCTTCCCAGTGAATCAATTGAGTATATTGGGACTTGAACAACACCCATTGCTAAATACAGATAAATAGTAAGTCAAAACAGATGGAAGCCAGCAGAAGAAATACAGTGGCAAGATACTGTTTTTAACTACATAACACACCAGATCCTAAATCACATTGTATCTTTAGTTGTCTTGGAAGGCATTATAAGGGAACAGTTTGGAGACAGAAAGTTTTTCTCTTTTCCTGTTCTACCTCCTGAAATTTTTTATATTGGTGAATGACCCTTCATAACTTGGAATTTATACTAACAGCTGTGTGGCAGATAATCACTTGAAGAGGAAATAGAGGCTGGCAAATTCTGTAGAAGAACAAAGGTAAAAATATTCTAGCTCAGCACACTCGTGAGATCCTTATATTGTAACTGGAAATCTTGGAAAAGATAAAATCCAAAGCCAAGTATTGCTGTGGTTTCTGCTGAAAGGCAATTATTTTTTTAAAAAATCATGTAGTGTTTACATTTAGCATTACTTACCTTTACAGACACTCCTTTCTGGTGCTGCCTTGCAAGGATATTATGATTGCTGTTGGAAGAAATCAGACAAAATTCTACTGTTCAGTGTATTACAGTTGATAATTGCTCCTTTATTTATAAACAATAATTATCTTAGTGTGCAAATATATTCATCACGGACCTCTCTCACCCCTCCTATTCATATTCCTTAATGTCAAATACAGCTTACAATTAGGTTTCTAACTCTCTCTGTTATAGAGCACTCCAGTTTCTTCCTTTTAAATTTGATTTTGGCAAGCTGACTGTACTTCAAACTCATGTTCCTTTTGATGTTGTACACTCTACAAAATGGACCATTCAATAACGTTTGGGTTTAGAAGGTTTCACAGTTTGCACAAAGTAATCCAGACAGAACAAAGAAGTAACCATCCAGAATTCTGATGGCACACTCATGAGTGGATTTTCCCCTGCGGGGTGGTATGTATTTCACACAAATTCAGAGGTTCCAGTAGTATTTGAGGTATCAGCAAATCAGAACTATGCCAAGAATCAATCAATTTCACTGTGAGTAACAACAGAACTGGAAGCAGCTCCCATAAGGCAGAGAAATTGAAGAAAAAAAAACAGGGGAGTGAGATAATGTTAATTGGATCCTTGACATGTTACCATTTCCTGCTGAGCCAAGTTTCAGATAAGACATTTGCATGTGGATAAAATGCGATAAGCTAGTTTTGGATAAGTTATACAGAAATAACATTTCCTCATCTACCTACATATCATTATGCTTTACCATTAAAAACACTCGGTCTAGATGTATCTACAATTTAAATATTTGTGGGCTTACTATGGCTTGAAGTGTTACATAGCCTCAGATGTCTCACCTCTACCATAAGCTTCTTGAGGAACCTGAGGAAGGAGCTGTTAAAAGCTACAGTGAGTTGTGTCAGTGTGTGAAGACATCTATGTATAATATTAAATACATCTCTGAAGTTCATCTTCTCCTATCTAGACAAATTCAATGGTGAGAGGGAGGGGAACCTCGTGAGAAATCATTCAGATGCTGGATGAGAATCAAAGGAATCCTCTGGAGATGGGTGAAATCATTTGTAAAAGATAACCACTTCCTGTAAATACTTAAAACTTTGGAGAAACACTACATGTATTATAGATCAACGAGAACTTGTGTTCTGAACAGTAAGGACAATGAAGGTCAGGGTGTGATTGCTTTCTAATTCACCTCAGCCTGTAAACAATGGGCCTGGTGGGCTCTTATGCTCAAATTCTTTGGAAATAGTCTGTGGATTTTTTTTGGCATGGATCCTAACTGAAGTAGGATTTTTGTTCTTAGTGTATGAAAGCATGAATATCCAGAGAATGTTACTTATACATTATACTGCCTACTGGTTTTAATACAGCAGACTAGAAAAAAAAAATTTTGAGGGCCTCAAGGGCAAAAGTGAGATCAGGACCTGATCATGTATTAAGTCACAGCCTCCTTAAATCTCTTAAAACAAAACTCCAACTGTTTTGTTAGACAAAACCTTTATCTTTTTCCCCTCAACTTTATTATCCCCATTCTCCTCAGATGGCCCAGTGGTAGGGTGAAATAAAATATGATGCAATGACTAGAAGATTGATCCAGACAAGTGAAAAAATCAAATATAGAGCCCTACTTTTTAAATCATGAGAGCTTTTAAACATTTTCTACAAGAAGATGCAAAAGAGATTATTTGGTTCTTGGCTTTTCAGCCATGACCAAGCTGAATATTATTCTCGAAGCTTTGCTCCAACTCACCCTCAATTCATAAACTTGTTCAGGGCACTGACAGGTGAAACCCTCTGGCCTCTCTTATGTAGTACATCCAGTTTGATATCATATGGTCTTGTTTTGGTCTTTAAAACTATTAATATGTTTTCAACCATGTCAAGTGCAAGAACTCTTCATACAAAATACTCTGTTGCCTTTATTTTCTTGGCAATGAGTACTGTTAGCTGCAATTTAGTTTGGCAAATGAAGAATCTAGAAGACTGACACATTAGTCCTTTTTGGACTGCTCTGTGTTAATTCTGAGAGACTGCCCTCTAGCCAGCCCTTGCATTTCGTTCACTACGTGTTGCATATAAATATTTTACTGTGCCCCAGTATAAAAGTTTGATAGAATTTGAACTGAGGAAGCATGGATGAGACAAGGATATTCAAGCTTATCTTTATAAAATAAAAACGTTTTTAATCTTGGCTGTCTTACTCAAGCAGTTGGGAAGAAAGTGTATTTGGTGGTCTGAGTTTTGAAGGAAGAGAGGTCTTATAGTCTCATATTAATCATGAAACACGTTTGGATATTATGGGAGATTGTTAAATTGTTCTGAGCCATAACTTTAGAAAGTCATACCTTCAGAGCATCTTTTCACTAAGACTGATGTGTTTAGAGGGCAGGCTTTTGTATAAAATGATACTAATTTACTAAATACTTCTGTGATAAGATTTCTCTCATTTCACAGTGAGCAGAACAGCAGAAGGCGATAGAAAAGAAGGTTTAGAAGTAAATTAGTTATGAAATTCTGGGTATTTTTGTTGATAGAAAGGAAACAAATTATGACCTCATAGGTAGATAAATATACTCCAAGCTTGAAAGTATGGATTACTGAACTGAAAAATTGTATCTTCTTGACTATAATTGCATAGCCCCTAAAAATAGCAAAAAGTGTATTTGGAGTGTGGAGTTCCAAGAGTTTGAAAATTAACGACGAAGAAGTGATGTAATTTGGGACCAATATGTTTCAAGATACCAAATTGTGAGGCATGTCAGGATTTTTCTAAATAGAAACCGAGAAATGCTGCCCGCCTTGCGGTTACCATCTCTAAAATAGCCAATGCTATAAATAGTAATACAAGTTTATGTGCTGTCTCTCCCTTTTAGTAGGAGTTTTAATGCATTGGCCTTGACACCATACCCATACTTCTGTCACTTAACTTTGTTTTTTCCATTTCCAGAAACAAGATGCCTCTACTGCAAAATTTGCCCGTACTAATCCTTTAAAACATGGTTTATTTTTAGCCTAAGAGAGAACTTTAAAAATTCAAGTCACTATACTTCCCAAACTGCTCAGTGCTGTTAACATTCTCCTTTTAGCTTTGCATCATATACAATAAGCATTTCATTTGCCTAATGAAAAACATATTTAAACTAATGAGTACACAGTGTTTTTATTTACATATGCAATTAAAATTTACCACTATTAATAGCTGGCAGAGGGGAAGAGAAAGTGTGATTTATTCCAGTAAGCGCACACTCTTCCAAGAGGACAGCACTTCACAGGCAGTTTAAAAATCGTCAGTGGTGCAGAAAAATCCTGAAATTCTGGGGTGTCCTAGTCCCTGTGGTGCCTTGCTGAAGATGAAGCCATCAGCTGCTCCCCCCTGTGAGGTGCGCTGTGCCAGCCATGCCCGTCACGTTTCTCCCGCATCCCGGCGGTTCCCGGAGGAGCCGGGATGTGCTCTCCAGCAGGACCCGCGCCGGGCTCCGCCTGCGAGAGCAGAGCTCTGGGCACCGGGCAGAGCGGGAGATCGGCTGGGGAGGGGAGCGTGCTGCTCTGCAGGGTCTGCAGGGCAGGAAAACAACGCCACATGTGCACAGAGTGAGGCAGGAGAAGCAGGGTGACTTGCGAATTGCACAGGAGTGAGAAACCGGGAGACGGGTCTGCCTGCAGCAGGCAGTGGCTGTCTGACATTGACACCGAGATGGGCTCAGCGAAATGAGATTAATCAAAAAGGAGTCAGAGATAGAGAGATCTTTAGCCCACCCCATTCGTCTTAGAAACAGAGTTCAAAGGCAAGCATCAGACATCAGCTATCGCAGCATGGACAAACACGGCAGAGGGTGCTACATCTTCCACCTTTTTGCTGTTATCTCTCACAGATGTTACAGAGCCTGCCAAGGGAAAGCAGATTTCTGCTTCGAGCTGCACCCTGTCTAAATACACTCTTGCTGAGCAGTGCTGTTACTACAGTACACTCTGTTCTGGCAAGTGAGAATTTTATCAGCACTATAAAGGCACTCACAATCAATGCATCTTTATTAATATGCATTTTTCTAAACATTTTGTGAATGGTGTAATCAGACCTAGGACATCAAAAATATTAGTAATATACATTAAAATAATCTTACTGCAGTTTTACAAGCAGCAATAATTCCGCTTTGATTTGAAACTTTGGGTTGAGTTGCCCATTTTTTAATTTAAAGGAGGACATATGAAGAGACAGCATAGAAAAGATGAAGCTTTAATAACAATACATGTACTGAACAGTAGGATTTTTTTTTTTTTTTAAACTGGCATTCTTGATCAAAACCTTTTCAAGTGAAAAGAGAAACCACAGTTGAAAAATCCTGACTACAAAAGCATTACCTGCTTATTGCAGCTGAATGTTGGTTCCCTTGCAGATGGCTGGCTGCAGTCACTCCATATTTATGGGATGTGCTCCTGTGTGCACTGGGAAAAGGGCTGGCACTGCTGGTACCAGGGCTGATCGAAGTGATCATCGCTGCTTTGCTCACACAGACAGACACTCACATGCTGCAGTGTAAAAATGGGTTGAAAGGCTGAAAGGATGTGGAAACTCCAAGTCGTAATGTCTAAAGATGGGCTGTTAGTGCAGTGACCTTCCCAGGTGGATAGCTTTGAAAAAAGGCTAATACACTGAGAGATGCACCTGCAGATCTGAGGCAGAGGTGATTAATGACATTAGGGATAGTGTTGCACTCATAGTCTCTGTGCAGATTTCTGGACATAAACCTGGCTAATCGCTCCAGACCCTTAGCTGGATCACACAGCACAAAACACACTGTGCGGTGCAGATTTAGTGCCTGTGACACTGCTGTGTCTCCAGATGGGGCTGTTACAAATGCAGCCCTACGCTGTGTGGAAATGCAGGATTTTGTGCAGAAACTTGTCAGTTGTGAAGTTCTTTTTAAGAGCAGAATCAGTTATTTACTACCTATGTTGTGCTAACGCTCAGCTCTGAGGTGCTGTTGCTGTTTATGGTACACAAGGAAGCAAAAGGAATATCCAATACCAGAAGGAGATTCACTTCTGAGTTACACAGGCTGTAAGGAAACAGGAGAATGATAGAAAATAGGCAAGCAAATCTGTAAACACAGACCAGAGGAATCACCAAGTGCTATGTGCATTATAAAATCAATGCTTTCATTCACAATGCCAGAAGACAGATTCAGGAGCTGACACTTAGGTAACAACATCTCCCTTTCTTCCTCTTCTCTCTTTTTATTCATTGCCATAATGTACGTCTGGGGGGAGAACAATCAAGAGACTGGCTATGTAAAAATACTGTTCTGTGTAAAAGGCGCTGTAAATCTCTGATTTGTCTCTTTCCAATCATGCAGTACCATGAAGCATGAGCACGGTTGTCAGCACAACAAAGTCAATATTGCTGGGAAAGACTAAAATGTATTCTTTTCCACCTTCTGCTACATTACCAAAATTGCTTTCTAAGTTTTGATTCTAGGACATTTGCAGTTTGCAGTAGCTGATGATGATGCATGAAGCAGAAAGAATATGTTGACTTTAAAATGAGATTCAGTTGTTGCAGTAGGAATATTTTGAAATCATTATTTCCAAACTCTTAGGATTCATAGTGGACTTCCCTAATTATATTAATTATGGAATATCAAGATGATATTTTAAGAGAGTTTATTTTCTAACTAATCACTGCATTACAAGTGTGGTTATTAGATAGTTCTAGAATCTCTTGCCCCTCCCCCGGCAATTAATTAGTATTTCAAAATTAAATAAATTGTGATGTTATGGTTAAATGACTCAAGTTCTAGATGGCTGTAGGTGATACAGCTGCAGCGCCTTAAGTTCTACTGACAGTCTGAGCTCTCAGGAGAAACATTAAAGAGCAGCTCAGTACATGGTTTACGCCTAATGGTCATTGAGTTCCATTAAAACGTATATGTACTGGTTTGAAGAAACACATCTTATGACTTAGTACAGAATGGCTTTCAAAGAGAAAAGAGCTACCCAGTACATAAGTTACAGCCCTGTCCTTCATTTTCTTTAAGCTTATTGATTCTTGTTAGGGTTTCCCCCTCCTTCCCCAGAAATTCATGGATGGTTTTGCCTATAAAATTCAGCATAGTTTCACAAGACTCATTTCTAGAACAACATGTAAAATGTATTGCTGAAATGGAAGAATACTGCACACAAAAATAAACTGGTCAAATAATGTAGCTGCTCTGAATTATTCACAGCTATCTAGCAAGCATTGTTTGCAATAGAGCAACTAAGTAAACAGGATGGAAAATGAGTTTTGGCATGATTCTAGGAATTAGCATTCTCCATTTCTATGGTAACATTGATAAAAAGTTGTTACTAATAATAATGAAATACATGCAGAATAAAAATGAGTAAGCTAAATAGAAGGCATCTATTGTAAGCTTAAGTGTTTTTCCCTTTTTGCTGGGAAACACATGTACAAGCTTGCACACATCTCAACTTTGGAACAGCACAGACTATTGCATACATTATTAGCTCAGTTTGCCAGCAAGTAAAGACAGATGTTTGATGAATATGTATGTGATCTAGGATAGCTGTAGGAAGACTATTAACACAGAAAAACCTATGAAGAGATTGTGTTTGTTTCACAGGCATTTTGTAGAATCACAGATTCTTTACCAACTACTAATGAATCCAGGGTACATTAAAATTTTTGGCATTTTTTCTCTGACAAGAATGCCCAATAATAAAAACACACAGAAGAAACTTTCTAAGCTGAGAAAATTTACCTAACACATATATAGCCATAGGTAGAAAATATTTTTTTTTATCTCCAGCTACTAAGAGAAGGTATTATATAATTCTTATCCATACACCTACACATATTTATATTTTTTCTTGTTTTATAGATCTGTATCTAGAAAAAAACAAAATTTGCCTTACCGGGGTTTCGCAAATCTCAGTTGCAGTGGAAGGAAAATAAAGAAAAAACATAATGAAAATCTTACTATCCCTTCCCTTAGCAGAAAACTTGTGAAGGTTCCTGATGATACAGAGGAGAGAAGTCTGATCCCATCATCAAATAAATCAAAATCCTTTACAGGGAAACAAAGAAGAGCAGGAGAGATGAAGAATTATAAAACCTCATCTGCATGTTAAGCTTTGCCTCAAATACAATCTGAATGTGCAGCAAAGCTCTACCAGCTTTACATAAGCAGGGCTTCTCATTCATTTTCACAGGGTTCTGTATTTTTAAGTTCCAGAGAGAAGGAAAAAACACTGAAAGTTGTCAAATATATTCAGCTTCTGGGTGGAACTGAATGCCTGATCTGAAAGACAGATTTAGCAAGTTTTCCAGGGCACACTCAAAAAATACAAATAATTTAGAGAATGTGTGTGGGAGATGAAGCATCTACATGAACCAGCAGCAGCAAGAGCAGGTGGGGAAACCATTGTCTAAATCATCTGGAGAAAAGAATAATTCTGCATATATGCTAGGGGAGGTATAAACAGCTTTCTGCCAGAGTGAAATACATTTGGATCAAAGATACAGTGTGAAACATGACAAAAGCTGCTGAGAGCAGCTCCAGCCAGTGCTGCTAGTGAGTGTGCGTGTCAGCCTGCAGTCCTCAGGTGCCCACTGCACCTGACTGTGCTAGCCTGTGCTTTTGCTTCTCCTCCTTTGGGAGCCAGACCCCGACTGTCATCTTAGATGTCCTCAGGTCTATACCAGGGCTCACACTTGCACTCTGGATAATGGAGTTAGACAGCTCTGCCCACAGTAATTTTTTGTTTGAAAGACTTAATTAGGACTAGAAACAGGAGGCTCCTTTGAGAGTTCAGCCAGGAGAGTGGCTGGATTACCACTGTTGCTCCCTGTGAAAAGCACCCTGCTTGCCTTGCACACCAGACATTCCACACAGCTGCTCAGTTCAAGGCTGAAAGTGAAACGTTGCATAATGTGCACCTATTTGGCAGAGCTGCATTAAAGTTATGAAGTTATTTAATCCTGCTGGCTATTCAGATTGGTAGCTATTAGAAGGAACTGCATACCAGCATCTGATGGTCATCCAGGTCACACCAGGGTGGACCTGCACCAGGAGCACCACCTGAACAGCCTGGAACAGCCAGGGCCTGTGGAAAGAGGTTGTGAGCCCTTGGACTAGACTGGTTTTCACTAACAAAATAAGAATGTCATAGCACAGCTTGGGGAAGAGCAAAGACCCCCACCTTGCTCCTTGCCTTTCTCATCAAATAAGTCTTGAGCCCAGCAGTTTTGACCTTGGAGATTAAGAAACATCAAAGACTGAAGCCATTGGAGACTGAAATACAGCATTGGAATCTTGATATTGTTACTTGACTAATCTGTTTGATAAGTTGTTATCATTTAGATTGTCATGAGCTACTTGACAAACAAGTGTCTGCTTGAAGTCTGGAGGTTTGCCTGGTTTTTCACTGCAGCAGAGCATGGCTCTAGCCATAGTCATGGCTATCCCCCAGCTGCCTATCACAGCAGCTGTGACAGTAAACCATCAGAGAAGCTTTATTTCCTTCTGCCCCCTGTCATTGAAAAAAGGGAGTTAACACAAATGGTAAGAAAATGCTGGCAGCTCTGGGCTGCCCTGAGCTGGCCCAGGCATGTCAGTGGGTGTCAAAGGATAAAACTTCCAGCAGTAACAACTAATTAAACATGTTTAGCCAGGACATCAGTCTCCGTCAACTTCCCACCACACATCAGAGCAGGGTATTTCATTTCTCACAGTTTCCCTGTGAAAGGAAACCTTCTCACTCGTTCTCCTGAGAATGCCATCTCCTAAGGAAGATGTTAGGAAAGGCTGAGGGCTGAAGAAGCCGTGGCAATTAATATCTGAACTCTTTGCTACCAGTATTACTAGGGGGTTAAACTCATTTGGGAAAGGAAACACAAAACTGAAATTACAATCTTTAATTTGCTCTGGGAAAACACTTCAGAAAACCATCCAAAATGCTCTTTGGTGAGGGATGTGGAACATCATTTAGATGCCATGTATGTCACACCTGTTATTTTGGAAATTCAAGGAGTAATTTTCTCTAGTCATAGCTGTACACAAATCAAGATAATTAAAAAATTATAATGCATAAGATAGGGGTCTTTCAGGAATGAAAAAAATGAATTTGAAGGGTAATTTTCATAAAAATTAAATAAAGAACAGATTAGAAGTTGTGCAATCCATGAAATATTAAAAAGTTTCATTTAGGTACTTGCTATAGGACTTAAACTGCAAAAAATAATAAAAAAGGTAATTTCAAAGATTGACTGGCCTCACAGGGTGAGACACACAAACATCTGGATTATTAGTTCTGACAGATTTTTCATCTTGTTGTTTCTGCTCTATCCTTTTTCAAAATGCTAATAATTTATTTCTTTACAGAATCCTTTGACTTGTTCGCAGAATTCCTTATGAGGAGAGGTCTATATTGAGTTTATTTACACCTTAAACATGAACAGACAGAATCCTCTCCCTTTTAGTGTCGCACTGTAAGTAATGTAAACAATTCACTCAAGTCCGAGCTGGTGCCTTAACTGGTCAGTATCCTCTGTGAATCTAGATAATTAACAAAAACCAAAGCCGTATCATAACCTCAGCTCTATTTTTGTAAAGTAGTGAAAAAAACCCCAGATGAACAGGATTGACACAAAAGGTAAGGCAGAATCCGTCACTTACCACTTCTGTGTTTTTTCCCCAGGACTTCTGAATTTGCTTCTTTGTACTAGATGACTGCTTTTGTCCTTGTTTACACATCTGTCTCTATACATGTTGATCTAGAAAAAGTGTTTCTACTTCTATAGATAAAAATCACACTTTAATATTTTACTAGTACAATAATTTTTCTCCAGAGTAGCTCTGTTTATTCCAATTATTTACCCTCCTAAGCACGCCATTCTTATGTGCTTCTTACTAAATGCAGTTTTTTCATCACTTCTCAGCTGTGCATCTCTTGACATATGCGCTCTTAAACCTCATGCATTAGAAAAGTTCTATTATTACATCATTACTTTATTTATAAACACAGCTTGAAATTGGTACAGAATCACCTTTTCTCTTCAGCGCAACCAAGCCTAGATTAATGCTGGGACTTCAGCACAGAAACACAGCCACAAATCCTAACATCCTAAGTATTTTCTCTTTTTAATCAATTTTGCCTTTAGCCAAAATTGAGGTAATGTAGAAATAAACCTGTCAGATGTAATTTCACTTCTCCAGTCCCTCGGCTGGAGAGCACAGAGCCATGCTGTTCATCAGTGCGGGTATAACTGCTGCGAAGCCTCTAGCCACAGTCCCCTTTCCAGTGTCTCTCTCCTTGCATGTTTTAATTCAAAAAGAGAGTATTAAACTAATCATTTAGATGTAGAACTCTTCCTCATATTCAGAGGGAAAGCAAAGATTTCATTGCTCAGCTCTTGCAGCATCCTCTGGTCATCCCATGGAACACAGGTCCCAGAATGGGACATTTTTAAGCATGCATTGATTCACTTTACCAGAAAAATTCCTTGCCATGATAGCTTCTCCCACATCATTTATCTCTTCAACTGAAAATCAGAGTTATTCACCAGCTGAGATTTATTGAGCCTCACCTCTGCAGGAGACAGCACTAGCAGAATTACAGAGAACCCTCCAGTAGTTAGAGACCGCTGTGTGAGATGGAAACCCAGAGAACTGGCATGGCGTGCCAAAGAGTGATTTCTGAATAAAACCTGGGATCCAAGGAAGGGATCAGCTCACACTCCTATCAGGCTACTCACATGAGGAAAAAACCCTCTGCCCTTGCAGGTGCATGCGTGACTGGATCTGTCGGCAGCCCTGCCTTTCGTGTAAGAGCCCCCAGGACGGCAATCTGCGAGGGTCGGATTGTCGCAGCCGGCACTGCCTGCGCAGCTCCTGCCCCGGCGCTCGTGGGCTCCAGGGCAAGCACTGCTGCTCCTCACAGAGACTGCCCTTCATCGAAAGGGCACCAGAGGGGGAGCAGGCAAAAACCACACCAGAAACATCGCCAGCCTTTTAAACCAGCTCTCCTTCAAGCGTATACCTGGCAGGGATTCGTAAAAATGCTGAAGAGGGGCTGGTACCTCAGCGCAGTCCCTCGCTGCTGTACCTTGAGCTTTGGCACGTACTTCCTGCACCTTGCCAACAGCCCTCTCACACAGCTTAATCCTTATTCTGGCAAACCTTAACACGTGGATTTACAGGACAGACATGTAGGATTTCTCGGTTAGGGCTATGCCATATATATAGATTATTCCAGGGGTCCCTTTGAGTCTCCTTTATGGATACAGTGCAAGGCAAAGATGCAGTGGCAACAACCAGAGTTTGGCACAATTAATTCACCCTTAAAGAAAACCAAGAAGCTTCAGAGTGCACTGAATGACAAGAAAATGTTTGTTTATTGGACTAAAGCCTGGAGATCTTTCCTTAGTGCAGATAATAGAAGCAGTTTTGTGGTGTGCCAGCCAAGAAAAACATTCGTTGCTCAGCATGGCATCCAGCTAAACTAATCTTAGTTTTCCACGGGAGATGTTTTTTCAATGATTTCTAAGAGCTAAAGGACTTCATTAAGAATCATGCAAGCATTGATCCAGATGTTAAACCTCTCTGTACAATGGGAAGCCCCCTTGAAAAACAGTAAAGAATAATTGGTCCATTGTTATCTGCTCTTGAGAAAAGAAAGCAATATTGCCGATTTATTAAATGTTACTATATGGAGGAATTTATCTCATTGTCTGCATACTGTTTAAAATACATTTAATTACAATGGTTTTGTGTAATTAAAGTGTAGGTAAACATCTGATTTCAACCTATTGTAGCACAGAAATTCATTATTTTCGCTAAATCTTATCCAAAGAAAAGCTTAATGGATGAGAAGTGAAACAGAACTCCCTTTTAAGGAACCAAAGCTAAGCAAAAGTAATATTTCTCAGGTGTTCCTTGTAGACTATGTATTTGTATATCACTTTTCTATCAGCTTTAACCTTGGAAAGTGATAATATTGTAAAAAATAACTCCTAGGCCGATAAACACAAGGACACAATGTTCAACAGGGCTCCATCGGAGTCTCAAGGCAGTGTGAGGCCATGGCTTCTTGCACACTGGATTGTGATGTGTCTGGCAGACACCCACCACCAGTGGGATCCTCCTCTTAGGGTGAGAGATCCTTAGATAAAGGGATCCTTCTCTTAAATAGAGAAGATTGTCCACCAACGACATTAAAGGTCCCTGACCCTTTGCTTTCAGAAACTGGGGAGTCCTTTCAGTGTAAGGGTCTGGGCATGTTCACTCCTTGGAGCACAAGATTTTGTCTGAAGATGTGCTTAAAAACCATGGGGGTTGGCACGGACAGAGTCCAATATCTAGATTTGATACTGTCTGTAATTAGACTTTCATCTTCACTGCTTCTTTATTAAAAAAGCAGAAGGACAATACATTTAAAAGTAATGAATGAGAAGATTAGGGGTCTGAACAAATGTGAAGAAAATAAAACTTTTTGTAATTTGTAAAACTTGCCAGACAGTCTAACAGGCAGTTTAGAAATGCTTATTAGCACAGGCAGAGAAAGAGAGGAGGGAAAACGATATAGATCTAGAAAGGCTATAGATATAATTATGTGTGTCCTCAGAGTCTGACATATTAGGCAATTTTGAAACTAATCCCTAATGGAAATCCTTTTAATGAAACATATTAATGAAATCCACATTGATGTTATTGTTGGGGTATAGGCAGAAATTTACTTAAAAGAATTACTTCCATGCAAACAGTTTTTCCAATTTAATTTGGAGCTGCCTGAATTTACTGAAAAGTACAAAATGGATTGATTTCTAAAGATCACATCTTGTAGAAAATGGCATTGTTCTGTCTGGGGAAGGAATTTGCCATAATTTCTCATGTTCCTGCAAGGGTTGGATCAATGCAACTTCAAGCAAGAGCCTTGACTCTGGCCCTTTTCCTGGAGACATCTCTGGAGACTGTGCTGTGCCCAATGCAGGGTCTGGCCAGGGGCAGTGCTCTCTCTCTAGCTGTGGGACAAAGCTCAGTCTACAGGCAGGGCCATGCTATTCCTTCACAGCCACAGACAACAGAAGCACATTTGAAAATTCTGTAGTTCATCTGGCCTTTTACATTGCTTTTGAAAGGATTTTTTAGGTGAAGGCAAAGCAAATACAGAAGAATATTAAAAATAAGGCCAAAAAAGTTTTGTTAGGTTTTGGGTTTGGGAAAAGATTCTTCATGGTTAGACCATCATCACCGTTAAACTTGAACTCTAAGCCACTTCTGATTCATGCAAAATAAATGGTAACTGCTGACAACTATCAAAATCTGAAGGAAACCATGAACACTTCTCCCATGCCATGTCTAACAAGAGGAAATAGTAATGGGAAGGCCTTCATGCATCAGCAGTGCCACAGTAGATTCAGGGAGCTATGTCACTCAAAAAACAACTCATGCAAATACCATGAAATGACCACGACAGCCTTCGAAAGTGGCTGAGTGATGAACTCAAGTATCTCAACTCAAACTATCAAACACCTCACTGATGACAGCACCCAGATAAAGGTAATTTATGTCAATGGCAAGCTGTCAACACATTCCTGTATGGCAGTAACAGGAGTTACCCTCCTGAGCGCTATGGGAGAGAATAATTTTCCAACCCCTACTGTTAAAATGCAAACCTGAAACCCAGAAACCAAGCTGGGCCCTCTTTACACCTGTAGACCTGCCACAGAATTCACACAGGTACCAGTAGCTACAGCAGTAAAACACTCTCTAAAAAATCCAACTCTATACTGAAAACTGTTTTTCTGCAGATCACATAGATCCTGTAAGTAGTTAAAAAGCGTTTACTGGAACATGCATTTGCAAACAATATTTCCAAGCTTTCAGAAATATTCTAGATTATAGTTCCGTCCTCTGTAGTAGGAAGTGGGAATGCTATAAATTGCTAGGGTAGGGTCATAAATACTGTGTTTTACTATTCAATACAACTCACTTCTATTTCAGGCTGCACACTTACACACATGTTCATTTTTAGCCTGCAAGCAGTCATCCAGGGACAGCCCCTGCCTTAGTTTGTCAGCTGGGGCTGATGTTTGATTCACCTGCCAGTGCCCTACTGCCACTTGTGGTTTTTTTGGTTATTACAATAGGCTTTCCAGTTTCTACAAAAAAATTTAAAAATTCACCTGACACATACTTGGAAAGAGAAAAGCACATTTGTTACCATAAAAAATACAAAAAACTCCTCCTCCACTTCAGACATATAAACTGAATTTCTATTAAAACATTTTCTGCACCTGACATAGGGAACTGTGGCCAGCAGGGATATTGATTGCTCTGTACGAATGCTCTAGTGTTGGTTTTAACAATACTGTCAGCCTGCTTCACCAATCATGCTAATACATTTAGCAAAACCCCATCTGTAGTCTGTCATTTACACAACCACTACACATTCACTATTTTAAATTCTCATTCCATCACATTTATAGGGTTACCTCCATAGCCCCCCTCACAGCACACAGATTGCCATATCCATTTGAATTTCTGAAGCAGGCAGAAAAAGCCCGAGGCAAGGATTTTAGTGGAGCCACACACACCCCTATAAACTCCTTTCTCTTTTATTGGAAACCTGGCTTCACCCCTCCATCTCTAGCAGCCTTTAGATGTGGGTTTTGCTAAGCAACAGAGCGCTGCCATTTCTGAATTAAAACTGAATGTTTGGCTCATCGACTTTGCCAAACCAACCCATGTTCAGCCCAGTCCCCTGGAGGGGCCATGGCCCCCAGGTGAAGGGACAGGGACCCTGCCCACCTCTCCTGCTGCCTCCTGTCGCTCCCACCCTGCAACCTTTTCTTCCTGTGCCACATGACAGGAACAGTGACACTTTCAGAGAATTATTTCCTCTGCACAATTCTTTTGGGAAGCATATGTGTAATCAACATTTAAAGCGGGAATTATTTATAAAACAATCGTTGTGAGGGCTGAGGACTCAGTAATTATTCTGTGCAATTAGTCCCCAAGTAGCGTGAGACTGCATTCCCTAGTGATCTGAGCTATGGAAACATTATGAGTGCCTGAGAGAAAATAGTTCTCTCTAAAAGAGGTTGGCTACAAAAAGCAATCACTTTGCAAAGGGAAGGAAAAGGACTGCAGGTAAAAGACAGAGCAAGGAATTTGAAGTTATTTTCCTATCTTGTTTTGAGTCCTCTGTCTGTCCACGGAAAAGCAGACATCTGCCATGAGATAAAACAAGTAGCAGCCATTGATAAGGGCACAGCCACTGCCATACAGTTAGACATTATCAAATCAGAACAGAATGGTTTCATGCTCCTAAATCCTGCTGCCATTTCCTCTTCAGTGGGCAGCCATTGGTTCACAGACCATTTTCCATGTTTTTCCATGTGAAAGCTCCATTCCAACCATCTCAGCAAATTAAGGGGTCATTGTGGAAAAGACTGCCTAAAATTTTGTTTGGGATTTTAAATTAAAATGCGCTCTCCTGCCCTACCTCCATATTTATGACAAAACAAGCATAAGATGAAGCATTTTTTCCCTAAGAGGTGAAGTCACCAAATGGTAAATCTTTCTTGCCCCACTGAAGAAATACGGCAAGGGGAATTTAAGAGTGTCACGAGAGCCACTAGCTCTTGCCCTCTAGGATGACACAGAGTGTTCAGTGCAATGCCTGCCAGTCAAATGCAGGGCATCTGCCCCCTGAGAGCAGGCCCAGCACAGCCCTTTGAATCCCTAATCCCTTCTCAAATCAATTTCTGGTCTCCTGTTCTAATTTAAAGTGGCAGAAGCATCTCCCCCTGGGACCTTGCCCCTCCCAGACTGTATCCCAGCCACCAGAAACCTGAGTTAGGGGCACAGAGTGCACCACAGAAAGGTGGTGCTTTCCAGTGTTGGGATGATGAAGCGTCACAGCTGAATCAAGTAAAATGTGGGTGGCTGTTTAGGAAAATGCATTTTGTGCAAAGTGTAGATGCCTGTACTTAGATGAGTCGTGCCCCCTTGTTTTCAAGTCAGTGGTTTTAAAGAGTTGCTTGCATGCAGGATAAACAACATCATCTCCCCGCACCACTGTCAAGGGAGGCAAGAAATGTTCAGAGGTTCTTTAAAGCATATTGGTCACTAGATGGGGAAAAATATGTTTCCGAGAGGAATACTTCATTCAAATACCCTGAAAATGTCTAATTGACCTTGAGAGGAAGTAATACTGGAGTTAATTAGAATTGTATTAAAACTTAAATCCTGACAGTTTCATCTGTTGCTTCAAATGTCAAGACTTTTATGTTTGAATTTACTTCCAAAAGCCTGCAGGTGATAGTCTGCACTTTGCCACAGTTCACAGGGTAGGCAGAAACTCAAAAAGAACTGTGTCCTTGCAAGAATATTATTTTATCTGAAGTGTGACTAACAGGAAGGTCATATTCTACCCTTTTTCCTCCCCTCTCTCCCTTAAACACCTTATTTGCTAGAGCTACAGAGATTTAGAAAGAAAAATCAGGGCATCATATAATGATTCATAGCCAAGCACAGCAGAAGCATTAATCATTCACATCTTTAACTCTAAAAGCATATAAACTTCCAAGGATGATCAGTCAATGCGACGCATTTATATTTTAGCTGGAAATCAGATTTAGAAATGGAACATCCTGAACTTCTGACCAGAGAACAAAGTGTATGAAATGCTGCAGAGCCGTTTTCAAAGAGCCCAAATGCACGGCTTCTACTCATGTAAAGAGGCAGCCTTTCATATAAGCAATCCTATTATTTGCAATTCAGTTCATGGTTCAAGAAAATATCAGGAAAGATGAACCAGAGGAGCAGAACAGAGCCGAGCATGCTGGGTCTGTCTGTCTCTCAACAAGAGAAGTAAAGGAGGGATGCTGACGCTTGACAGAAGAGCTGAAAACTTGGAAGAGACCTTGTGTGATTAGTTCTTCTGTCTGAATAGACCTTGGAGATCTTTCTGATGATTTTCACATATGTTCCTAGTGGGTCTTCTGGAATTAGAAATGCTGAAAGAGAAGGCACTGAATGTAGGCTCTGCCCTGGGATACATGGCAAAAAGAAAACATCTCTAGAAAAAAGAAAACCCAGCAGAGACAAATATCAAGTACAAGAAATTTGCAGAGGAAAAGACAGACTGTATGATTTTTTAATGTGTAGTAGCAATTTATAAATGAATCTGGGTTTCACTCTCTGCAGGGGATGATGCAGCAATGAAGGCAGGTGCCAACACTACCAATGGGCACTGGAAATTCAGTGTGTCCCTTTTGACATTCTGTATCTCCCTTTGCATTCTTTACAAGAAAATGAAATTCCTCCATATTCTCCATATTGTCCTTTACAAAAAAACAATAATAATTTTAATCTAACAAAAGGAAATTCTTGACCCATAACACAGGAATTTCTGTGTAAATTAAAAACTATTAAAACTATTATGTACTAATGGATTTCCCAACTATACAAAAGCCTGTAACTAGTACTAGGGGAGAGGGAAACAGAACAGGTGATAGCAAGACCCTGTTGACAACAAAAAATTAGTTAAAAAAGAAAAGTTTAGATTCTCTTTATACAAGTAGGTTTCTGATTAAAAAATGCCCACATTTTATAATGTCATTTGCATTATTTAGCTTTAAAATCAAAACATATATTGAAAAAGCAAACTTTTTTCCTTCCTTCCCTTTCAGATTTACTGTATCAGTAAGTTAACATACCATGAGTCATATTTGAACTCTAAGGCTGTTGTATCTATTTAGTTGTCACAACAGCAGCAGTATCTTCTGGGAACAAGGCAATAGGAAAAGAATTTTAGAGATAAGAGAAGATTTATTATACTGTTGATATGACTTTTGCATGAAGTATTAGAAACTGAGCTAGGAACGATGAAACAAGTTTGAAAAGGAGTAGTAGAGAAGTGCCTCAGAAGCGTATTATATTGTTGAAAGTTTTTGTTGAAAGTTTTGGAGACAAGATCTCCGGGAGAATTGACACCCCATAAACTGGGTCAGGGTAAAGTCTGCATGTTTTCTGAACACTCCCCACTAGCTAGAAATCTTGCTTTTTGCCTGCAGCTCTACACAGTGACAAATACAGAGGGCAGCATCCCAGTAAAGTGGCATCTTCTGTACTCCAGAGATGGGCCCCTTCCATCCACAGATGCTTTACCCACGCTGGCATTATCTATGGACAGTCAGCTTGCTTCTGTTCCCGAGGAGAAACTCTTACAGGATAACAAAAATCCACCAATGCAAGATAAGAACTGTTAGTGGGAAATCATTTGTTGAGGCTGAGAGCTGCCTTGGCAGCCCCGTCCTGCTGTCGTGGCTGCTGGGGAGAGGTGATTCTGCTTTACATTCTAGATAATGCTACAATTCATCACTTCTCCTTCTGAGCTGCAGTTCATTTATCCCTGCATGGTAACCTGTCATCTGTGCTCCTTTTTTATTTATAAGGAATGAAAATATGGTAAATATACCATCTTCTAGGGTGTCACTCCATAGTTATTAATAGTACATGACGTGTTAGAATTATTTATAGGAAAACCAGAAATTTAGCATAACCTTTACCATAAAACTTGCTAGAAAAAAGGTCAGGATGGCTGCTGCCTGTAGTGGTCAGGAACCTCTAAGTAGCAAAGGAATTTAGGACAAATTCTGCCACTTGAAGGGTTGGAAAATAGCTGAAACAAAAAACAAACTAGCTCTCACAGCATGTTATTAACAACGAAGTCTCTTGTTAAAAGTAGGTTTAGTGGTACAACTGTGGCTCAGGCTGAGGATATATGCAAGAACAGTTACACACCCTTTTTAGCTCAGAACCACAGACCAAACTGTAGGCCTTTATCACTTTGTAGTGCAGGGCATTTTAAACATCTCAGACTATTCTAGGAATTCAAGTTTCTAAGATTTAGCCAATGACTTGCATAAGTGCCATTGGTAGTCATTAATTTGAATTAAAATTAACCCTCCTCAAACATTGGTGTAGCAAGACAGGATGGCCAGAATGCCAGAAAGAATTCCATTTACCAAACAATGAAATCAAAACAAACTGAAATAAAAATTACTTCACCATTAGCATTTCATATGCCTGAGAGGTGCACATTCAAATATAAACTTCTGCATTTATATGGAAATCAAGATAGCCTCCAACTGAATGGGTTATTGCATTCTGCTTTAATATACTGACCCTTGGCTTTCTGCTGTTATGAGCTTTGTCCCAGATAAGCCTGCAGCGATGGAAGTCTGCTCTTGAGGCAGAAAACTCCTAAATATCTCCCTCCACTCGGGTCACCACTGGTAAAAGAAAGCTCTAGAAACGTGTAAAGAGCAGAATTCCATCAGAGAGAAGGTGGCTGAGGTACCCGTGCACAAGAGGAGGGATAGGAAATACTCTGGGAATAATACCCTGGGTATCAAGGAGCCCTGCCAGGGGAGCCAGCAGCACAGTGGCATTCCAGAATTCCCCTGGCATTCCAGCATCCCCCCTGCTCGGTAAGCAGGTCTGCAGGCAAGCAGCCAAAGGCTCAGGTGATCAAGAGCTTCCTCTGCACAGCCTTCCTCCTGGGATTCAAAGTGAGAGTCCTTGCTGTACTTGCCAAGAGAAATCTCCCTCTGATTGCTAAAAGCTCAGATGAGCTACTTCAAAAGAAAATAAGCGTTTGTTGTTCCCTCTCTAGTAAAAACATAACCTGGAAACTCAGGTTTATTACAGACTACCATATTTGTGCTCCAGCTCCTAATAATAGCCATGGTGAATGGGAATTAACACAGAGAAAACCATGGGCAGGGCAGACAGAAACCTGAGCAGCATGCTCAGGAACAGTGCAGTCAAGATCTTCCTGCTGTCAGCAGCTATCTCTGGAGTGATTTGCCTGAATTCTTGCTTGGAGTTCATCAGTGTGTGGTGCCCCAGAGAGTGCAGTTGCTAGGAGGGCTGAGTACATGCTGGCAAGCACAACAGGAGGACAGGGAGCCCAGCCCTTCCCCAGCTCAGCTGGCACAGGCAACATAAGCCAAGAGGAGAGCACAAGGAGCTGTTGAACCCAAATTGCCTGAAAAATGTGCTCCTTCAGCCTCACTCTAGAGCATCACAGGTAGTACCTTAAAAGTCTCATTATCTTTTTCATTCCTCATTATTTAAGCTTCTTATTGTGATCCTGATCACTGCTATGATTTGTTAACCCACACCTTTTCCTAATCCAGGCATGAAACAGAAGCCAGGCCCATCTCATGGGGATGCCCTCTCTGAGGCATACACACACATAGGGAACAATTCCTGTGCTGAAATGCACTTAGAGGGGAGTCTCCAATGGAGGGAAGCTGTTCTAGCATGTAGGAATAAGCTTAAATTTTCATATGCAGAAGTCCTATCAACTGTAGAATTAGGCAGTTTTTGAATACCATAGCTGAATATAGATTATGGAGCTCTAACTGCATAGTTATAAATAAAGGATCTTCAGCACAAATCTTAGAAATTTTTCCTAAATCAGTTTATAAAGGAAACAATGCTCTGTGTGGCCCACAGGCAAGGATTTTCTCAGCTTTAGCAAAAAGTTACTGAGTATCTCCCCACACCTACATGGGCTGTTCCCTCTCCCCCACCCCTGTGTACCTGCTTTCAGAAGATACCTGCTTAATCAGAGGAGAGTGCCAGCAGCATGCTGCTGGTGCACCGAAATTTGCTTTTATTTCTGACTGCTCAGATTGCATCTGCAGGAAGCAGCTGGACAAAAATAACTTGAGGTGTATGATGCACTTGGAAATGAACTGACATGTTGATTAGTAAATCCTGCAGCCTGTGCCAACTGGGTTTTAATTATTATTATTATTTTTTAATAACATCCACAGTACTAATGAACTAAGTGACAATTTCTCCCATTGTTAACCTTCTCTTTGCAGCTACACAACACCATGGATGCAGCTGCAAGTGTATGGGGTCTCCATACACAGCAGGACAGCCACAGCAGCTCCTGAAATGCTGTCCCATCCCAGGAGGGCTTGAGACTTTCAGCAGCAGCCACAGTGGGTACACCTCAAGCTGTACCCACATTTTAGCTCTAGCCACTGCTGAACTGGGGGGGTGAGAGGGCAGAAGCTCTCCCTGTAAAATCCAACCCAGGGTCAGTGCCTGGTGTGGAGCTGTGCAGCTCCCATCACTGACACAGGAACCTGAAGGAGTGAGGTGCAGCTTGCCAAGCTACAGCTATGGAATCACAGAGGTGCTTCCCAGAGCACGCTACCCATTATTCAGTCCAGTGTTTTGCTTCATAATGTAGGAATTTCACACATGGGGGAATTTTTTTAGCACCACGTGTGGTGTCAAAGTGTTTAATGATTGCCTGGGTTCACCCAACCCACAGCTCTGGTTCAAGCTAGTGAAATTTAGGGGTTTTTTTTTTGTGTGTCCCTCCTATCCTGTTCCCTCAGCCCTAAAAAGGCTGAGTACTAAAGGGAAATATGTTTTTAAGAGTTTTTATTATCTTTTTTGCCTGAACAACATAATATAATTAAACCAGTAAATTATTACAGAAGCACATAGCTGATTATAAAGCTGTTATGGGACAGTGAAATTAAATAGCCTCTGGTTCTTCTTCACAAGTTACGTGCAGGAGAACCAGCAGGGAATTAGCCATGACTGATACTTGGTCTTTGCTTGGCTTTCCAGGGCAGGATTTGAGTGCCTGGCAGTGCGAGGGGTGAGTGCCTCCTTATCTAGGCTGCGTTGTAGCCATATCAATTTTTAATTAGTTGATGTAAAAACCTGGTTTCCTCTGAGGTTCTTATCTTGGCTTGAAAGTGAATCAACAGAAACTACATTTTAATACAGCCTACTATACAAGACCTGATAGTTTGCACTGCTGTAATTAGAGGCTTGTAGTGCTTCTCACCCTCTTGAAAGAGAAGCTCCTTTCAGGAGGCATGCATTCCCCTGTGTAAAGCCCACATGGGCTTCAGAGTACTGTTCTTTCAAAGCCTGAAAAATAATCAGGAAATCAGGAAAAAATAATCAGGTTTTAAGCACGTGGCTACACTACCTAGGAAATACATTAAGAGACCTGAACTCAACTTAAGCTACTAACAGTCCTCATCATATTTATGGTGTTACTGGCCTGTGAGGAGACAGAAACTGAACACTATGAATTTTTTTCCTTATAAAATAATCTTTTGAAAACTTGGATTGTGAAGAATGCCGCTCCATGGGCACCTGGTTGCTATTTAATACAGGCCCAGCATCCTCTGCAGACTTATAAAGTGAATCTACACTTGGGAAAATATCTCAGGAGAGGGGAGTCCTCATCTGTGATCAAAATTGTGAATGTCTGTACTGTGGGCAGAACAAACTGACAAATACACACTTGTATATACGAAAAACACATTAGCCAATATGTCTGCATGAGAGGGAGTCAGAGGCCTCCAATTTATAGCCAGGCATTAAATATAGAGAAGAGATTTCTTTCTCACCTGAAGCTATCTTTGACTGATTTACACCCTGAAGTATGAGCAATAGATTCTGCCTCATACTCTGTCATGTATCCTCTTCACTTATATCACTGAACTGGCACTACAAGACACATGGTGGAGGATTTGCCTGGAGGAGGGAGAAGCCATCCCGCTGCAGCTTTGAGCCTCAGCAAATCACACTTGAATTTTAGAGGAGAAAAGAATTTGATGCCTGTGCAAGATGATGCTTGTGGACATTTAGAGACTTCCCCCGCTCCACCCCAAAGACAAAGAATATACCTCATAAACCACTGAATACAGCGTCAGGTTTACAGCTGCTCTGCTCAAGATTAATTCAGTATTAAGTCGTGGCTGGACAAATCCTCTGCTCACTGCTCTGGTTATGGAGGGAGCATCCTGTACTTGGGGGGGTTCATCTGCCTCCTCTGCAGATTCTCAGCCCTGACCAGATCCCCTGGTGTTCTACACTGATGGCACTGGGGAGCACAGGGGAGCTGGGAAAGGGGACAGCAGCATCCTGACTTGCTATTTCCACTGGGAAAATGCCACATGATGGGAATAGCTTAGAGCTCTTGCTTCCAGCCCTCACAGCAAACATGACATGGTTCCCCTGAAATCATCTGAACAGCATTTCCCTGGCACAGCAGTGATGAAGACATTCTGACTGCAGCTGTATGACACCACCCATCCCTATTAATGTCTGCCTTCCTGCAAACACAGCCCACCTTCTCTGCTCCCTCCCTGCCAACATACCTGAAGAACTGGCTCATCATGAGAAACAGAGACCCACTGAGAGAACAGCTGAAAGCAATTCAGAGTTCTTTGTAATTTGAATTCAGTGGGTCATTCCTCTTACAGTCAAATGATGACATTTAATTTTCACAAGATTATGCAGTGCATGTTTGAATTGTGGGCACAGAGTAGTCAAAAATGGGAAAGAAATCAATTTAATCTCTTTTTCCCCTCCTTTAAATGTGTTTAAAATAACACTCAGTTCAACAGCTGAGAGTCAGTGTTGTGGTGAGTTAAACAGAGATAAGAACAGATTAATGTATAGAGTGGCTACCAAAATTTGATCTGTGACTCCAAAGGAACTGAAAGGCTACCTTCAACATGGAATATACATGCCATGAAAAAAGTAAAGGTAGCAAATAATAGGCATTTCTTGATAGCGTCCTGGTCTTACCCAGAATATAAAATGAAATTAGTCTTCAGATACTTGGAAGAAATGCATTTGCTTTTCCAAATGCATTCAAAATATTTTTGACATGCTTTTAAACTTAAATGTCTGTTAAAACAAATGTGATGTTTCTTTCAGTTTAACAATATCAAGACACTTTCCTTGTACTTAGGCAACCCTGTCTTAAGTGAGAGCTGTTGAAAATATGATAAACAGGAGTATCAAGGAGAATTACCTAGTAAATAAAGTTTATTATTTATGTTTCAGAGGTTTTCAGTGTGACAGACTCCTTTATTTCTGTGCTTTGTTTCACTTTTCTGCCTTTCTTTTCAAGTGATGAAGAGAAAAGAAACAAAAATCAATAAATATAATGCAGCAGCCAAATACTTTTTTAGAAAATAAAACTGCTGGAGCATTCTCATCTTTAGACAGCATACACCACAGCTGGAAAATTCATACATAAAAGAAACATGAGATGACATGTAAAGAAATTCAACAAATATCTTCCATCTCAAAGTGCTCTGAAGCCTGATTTCTGCAAACATAGCTTTGATACCTTTGCAGTGGTAGTCTTCTCTGATAATTTTATTTGACAGAAATTCCTTTAGAAGTCAAAATAAACCTATTACTAAGCATATTTTTCTACAAGGGGGAGAAAAAAGCAGCTTTTACTAAACTATTATTTTTTTTTTCTGCTCTTTTTCACTGAAGTGCCTCTCTCTACATTTGCACAACGTGGAGTTGTGCCATTTGGTCCCTGCCTGCTGCAGAAGGGAGGATTCTGTGTTTCCACTGCTGGAGTCACTCCAGATTTCGGTGGTCAGAGAACAAACACTACACAGACACCCACCTCAAGTTCGAAACACTACCTTTAGCATTATCCACACAAACTGGAGCTCACGTCCCAGGGGAACCCTTACAGAAAACTGTCAGTGCAAGTGGCACCCTGAGCTTATTCTTGTTTGGGCTCCATCTTCTCTGCTGTTAGAACCTGGGGGTTGTACATTCATTATCGTCTGGAAGAGGTTGCAGACACCCATCATTAAAGATTCATTCTAGAAAAGCTTCAAAGGGAAGGAAAACCTCCCCAGCTTTCCTCTTCCCTAGCTGTACTGGCTGTCCTGATGGAATCCGGGAGAGGTTAGTTTATTCTGCTTCTGCATGCTCTGCCCACCATTTCTTTGATTCTCTGCAACAAATCTGCAGTCATAAAATGTTTGAAATCAGCCTCCAGCCAGAATCTGCCAAGGTTTCCCCAGGTGACTTTTCCTCCCCATTTACTTGATATATACCAAACAAAACTGCAAATGCACACAAACACATGCACACCAAAAAACCCCACAAAACCCCCAACCCCAAACAAGAAACCAAGCCAAAAATCCAAACCAAAGCAACAACAACAAAAAAACCCAAACCAACCCCACCCTGCATTTTTTGTCATCGTGTTTAAATGACAACACTGATTTCAAAATCTGACATCAAATGGCGTTTTCTCCTTTTAAAATTAATGCTTTCCCCTATTTGTATATAAACTACAAAACAAAAACATACTACACACTTTTCCTGGGCCTTTCTGCAAAGTAGTGCTACCAAATCAGAGTTAAATTTTTGTTAGCAACCATTGAAAGTACATGCATGAACAGCAATTTAAGCATGAATTGTAAGTATGAATTGCAAATCACCCATAAACAGGAAAATTTGAAAGTGAAATAGCATGCAGTAAGATTTAATTAAGAGCAAATTAAGGCATTGCCACCACTTTTAATACAACTCCTTGCTACCGCTTTCTGTAGAAAAACAACCCAACTGCCAAACTACTGAATAAATCCAATATTGAGGAGACACATAGAGGCAAATTTTACTGTGTTTTAACTTTCCTGTGCGTGTTCTTTACTTTTTTCTCCTGTTCCTCGCCTCTATATCCTGATTTTTCTTTCCCTGCTCGCAAAGATTCTCTCGTGCAATTTTTCCCAGCAGGCACTAACTGTAATCCTGGGGCTGGAGAGCTTCCCAGGAGGAGTGGTGGGGGCAGGAGGGACTTCTGCTGTGAAAATTGATGCTGTAGATCTCCAGGAGTTTCAGCAATCCCAGCAGTCTTTCTCTACAGCCTGAGATGTAACCTGTACACATTCCTGAGCTGCAGTATTTCACTTACAGTCTCCCTTACAGTCCTATGAAAAAAAAAAACCAACTAAGTTTTCTGGAAAGCTATCACTTCTTGGGAAAAGTAACATTTTCATTGGGCTTTGGCCACTCAAAATGTTTAGAGGAAATCAGTGAGTGTATATACAATCCCACTGGGAACTAACAGGATGCTAAAATCACACCTGACTAAAACCCCATTCCTGGGTTTTCAACATGCACATGTTTTGAAAAATTCAATCAAGTCTTGGAGACTCTATTCCTTGGGTGCAGGGGCTCTATTTTCTGTGTGATGAGTGGTCAAAGTCTCATTAAACAAGTCACTAGCACCACAGCAAATTTTCTATTAACTACTGAAAGATAAACTTTGAACAGGAAACCATTCAGACAAGTACCCAAAAGTCCATCCTGGTTTTCAGAAGTATTCAGCTTTGATTTGATTACTATCTGGAAAGGTAAGATTATTCTTCAGCAGTGTGACTCAGTGATTTCCTACTGAATGAAGCAGAAGAGGCAATCATTCATGTACATTCTAGTTATGGCCCTGATAGGAAGAGTAGGTCCTCCCCAGCTTGCCATCTCCATAGGGAATTATACATAGCATCCATATAGGAATATCTCCAGTGTGCAACATCACTAGTGAGCCATGAGAATGCTAAGAAAACACAAAAGTTGAGTCTTTTTTATTGTTATTTTCTGTTTTCCCTGATGCTATTGTAGTGAAAAGTACCTTAATACCACTATGTCTTTTTTTCAAGTGTGCTACATGTTAGATATCCCAAGACACAAAGATCTGTTTCTTGGACCTTCATTTTGTCATACTGTTAATTATGAAAATCTATGGAAGAGGCTGCTCAGGGTTCTGTTCAGTTGATAATTGTGTTTAAACACTTAAAATGTCTAATAAATCAATCACCTTGAACTGCTGAAGAGTAGAAGCCACATTAAAAATTAATTTAAAAAACTTTTTTTCCTAACTGTAACTCCCACAGAGGACATTCAAAATATGAATTCCAAGAACATTAATTTGGGATAACTTTTGTTGGGTATCCATGGAAATGTACTTTTAAACTACACACGTAGTATCATTGTGGCTTTGTGCATCTGTTATTTGAAGTCCAAAAACGCCACGCTTTAAATCATTCTGTTCATAAACCAAGTGCTGTGTTGCCCACAGCACTGCCTGGAGTTTGTGTGCTGTTTCACCACATTACACAAGCCTGGGGCACGTCAGGCACCACAAGTGGCTGCTTGGGTAGGGGGTGCACTGTCAGTGCTGACCCAAAGCAGATCCCTCACACCTGCCAGCATGCAAGAGAACTGCTTTATTTCCTTTGCTCTGTTAATAAAATGGAGCTACATGGTTTATCAGCATACACTTTCTCAAGGCAAGCAGCCTCCATTTGATCTGACAGGTTTCTGCTTGACTCTCTGCCTCTCAGGAGCCCAAAACTTATGGTTGGGCACACTGGCTTTGCAAATGCCTCCCTTGGGCTTTGTGGAATTTGCCTCAGAAGATATTGCTCCAGACAGTTTGTCTTCAAACTGTTACAAATTAC
Source organism: Donacobius atricapilla (assembly GCA_013397315.1). Classification (NCBI taxonomy): domain Eukaryota; kingdom Metazoa; phylum Chordata; class Aves; order Passeriformes; family Mimidae; genus Donacobius; species Donacobius atricapilla. Next base: position 698,340 of record WBMY01014653.1, read on the forward strand.
CTTTAAGAGCTCACACGTGGGCTAGAAGCACTGAAAAACTCAAGAAGAGTGCCTCTGAGAAGTGAGGATGTTCAGAAGGAAGAGGTCTGGGCTAACCCATAAGCCTCTTTTCTTAAAGGATACCAGAAGGCAGAGGCTATTTGTGGAAACACAGAAGGAAATCAAGGTATTTCTGCTCTCAAATTCATCTACTCAATTCATTTGGGGTACGTTTTACAAGTATCTGCAGGTACTAACAACAAACATGGGTTTGTCAAATACTAACTCGTAGCAGTCCAACTTCACCCCAAATAGGAGAAGAGGCTTTGTAGGTGGGAAAGTCCCAGCAGAGTACGTACTTTGATTATCATAAAGATTTTTGATACTCCATCTGATAAAACGCAGAAAACATGGGCTAAAGGAAATCACTGCAAAATGAAGGCTGAATGGTAAAACAGTACTTGGCAATATCAAGTTTTCATTTTTTTAACTGGGGGCAACACTGGCTGAAGTCTTCCTCGATGGATGGGAGTGATGAAGGCAAGATGGCTCCAGAAAAAACACCTGAGATTTGTAACAGTCGTCAAATACGCACAGATATACAAACTAAGTGGGAAAAAAAAAAATGGAAAACTTCTTTGCATGTCAAAGGAAATCAAATTAAAGTCTTGCAGCAAAAGCATTAAAGAGTTAGAATACGAAGTGAGTAGAAGGGGTTGTCCAGGGAAGTTGCACAAGCTTTGAAGAGTTTGACAAGCACCCATCCAAAGTCCTGATTTTACTTTAGCTTCCTATTGTCCCTTTTCAGCCCCATGTCCTGAAGCTGCAGCATAGACTTCCTACCTTAACCTTAGAAAGGGTGACTTATTTAACAGGTGTTTATACTTCTAGGGTGTAAGTACTTAATATGAGTGATGCTAAACCAGATCACTTCTAGCATCTTGGGAGTCCTTAACTAAGCGACTTTAATGTGGCAGAATAATGCTTATATGTCTTTGGCACTCCTATTTCACACATGCACACAATTGATTACTATTATAGTTAACAGCAGACTTTCTTTCAAAGGTTTCAGTGAATTTAGCATCTATAAAAACACCCCTGTTAAAAATGCAGTGTCTCTTTCCACAGCAACCTACAGAAGTAAATACTCTTATTCTATAAGTAGGTTGACAAGAGAGCACATGCATGAACTTTCTGAAATTCTGCCATGTTTTCTGGGAGGTTAATATATAGCTACTCTATTAACAGGCTGAGACACATAATTTTTGTCTGATACTGCAATTTTTTATGATTCTTGCTTCAGCTATTTGCACCGGTGCTTAAACTCACTGGGCTGATGTTGTGTAGAACATGCTAGGGAATAGCACATCCCTCTCCATCTGCTCATTTTGACCACAAAATTAGATCACCTAAAACAGAATAAAGAAAACTAGAAGGAAGCATGTTAGGACAATATGAATAAAGCAGAAGCAGAGAAGTTCAGCAATTCTCATTATAGCAAAAAGTGACTTCTTTCTTTAGGTACAGACACTACAGCTTAACCACGCTCTCCCTTTGCTCAAAAAAATGTTTACTGCACCTCAGAAATTTGGCTGACCTGCCCTGTACTTGTCCTTCTCAGTCCTGCCCTCAGCAAGATTGGTGATGCACCGCTGCAGAAATAATTGGAACAGGATTAGGAACTACCTTGCTCTATGGGAAACTCCCTGCACATCACTCTTTTGGCAGACACTGGCTCCCATGCACAAGGTCCAGGGGAACCTGCGAGTCCAGCTCCTGGCTGAACAGAGGGCAGCGTGGCTGGTGGCAGAGCCCTCACCACCAGAGAGCTGGGAGCTGCTCTCAAGGCACACACAACATTATTTACTGCTGACAAAGCACCAGGACCCATCAGATGTGCTTCGCTGCTGCCTTTGGTACTGTGCAGTCTGCTGCCACAGTTACTTGTTACGTTTAGAAGGTTTGATTGTCCTCCTGCATGGGAACAGAAGCCTGGACTGCTCATTTCAGGACGCAGAGGCAGCCCGGGCCCCAGCACAGGTACCGGGGTGTGCCAAGCCTGGCTCCCATCCCATCCCAGCCCATCGCAGCCCATCCTCTGCAGCTCGTCTCCGATCTCTCTAGAAAGTCACAAGTGGTGCTGCTCCAGCATTTGCCAAGCACACAGACACTCCAAAACGCTCTCTCAAAACAGTGGTGCCATCACAAAAAGCCTGTTAATGGTACCAATGCTCCTTCTAAGCCACACGGATGGCAACACCGCAGTGCAAGGAGGGGCATCTCTTAAAGCCCCCCTGCAGGGTCTGAAACAAAGGTAAGCAAGGAGACAGACTGGCAGTAATAAGGAGTAATAGAAATTAAATCCCAGTATGCATTTTGAATCAGCAGCCACAGCAGGGACACTCCTTTCATGCTAAAGCATATCAGCCCAAAGAATAAAAGAGAAACTTGATTCAGTCTCTCCTACACGTGTAAGCAGGAACAAGCCTGATTCAAAGGGAGCTGTGCTGCAGCAGCTGCCGTGACAGCAGGGCCAGGACAGGAGCCAGGTACACAGGGACACTGCACAGCCCCAGAGGGTGCTGGCAGCCTTCACCAGCCCTGCTCACTCAGGGGGCAGAGGGGTGGGGACACAGCACAACTCTCTGCACCAAAGACAGGGACCTGAGCTAGGGCAGGAAGCCTGATTTAATCCTCTCTGCTAACTTCAGGCTCTAAAATATCTCCATGTACCCTGTGATGGCAGAGAATACTGCTTTGATTTGGAGGAGCTCTTCTCAATACAACAAAATATTTTAACAGCTGGCAAACCGTTTGTGTGAATCTGAAGAACCCAGTACTCTGGGAAATATCCCACTAATAATGAAAACAAGTGCTCAAGACCTCAGCAACCAATACATATGGCACCAAAGAGCCAGAAAAGCCCTGGAAGATTTGGTACTGGAAAGATGCCATCACAGCTGGGGAAATGCCTTTCACAGAAGGATGATCAGGATTGGCACAAGTGCTCCTGCACCACAAAGGAAAGAGATTATGGCTGTTAAATCAGTGCATGTCTTGGTCTCAGGTGGTCTCCCACATCTTTGAAGATGACAAGAACATGATTTTCAATACAAGACACAAGGTAGGGGAGCCATTTCTTGTCCTTCTGCCCAAGAACCCTTCTAACCCCTTTATCTTTGCTTTTCCCACATTCACTAAACTCTAATTTCCACATCACTTTCAGTCCTGACTGTCATTAAGCTCAGTTTGTAAGACAAAGATAAATAAAAGGTTTTCTTTAGTTTCAAAGTAATGTTGTTCCATACATTCTGAAACTAAATTGAAATTCTGTGTCCCTCCACAGTGTTTTGTGTATTGCTGAGGGCCCTCCTTATTACTTGTGGTTGCTGCTTCTTTGGGACTGCTGGGGCCGGGAATGATTGCCTTTCCCATGGTGGTTATTGCAAAATGACAAAAAATATCCTTGGTTTCCTTTCCCCATTCTCCACCTGAATACAGATGAGAGTATCACTGGTCTTTGTCAAAAATCACCACGCTTGGATTACAAACCTCCAAGTCATTCAGCTGAGAGATGCTCAATTTTCCCCCATGTTCAGGGAGGGAATTTGGGACAATGTTTATTTAGGTTTTGCTATAATAATGTCAGGCCAACTGCTAACCCCTATCAAGAATCCAAGGCAAAACCTGAATTACTTGAGTAATTAAATATAAATTCCATCAAGAGTGATAAAACTGCTGGTACCTGTGTCTTTGATCAATTTCCCAATTCTTTGCTAGCATTGTGAAGTTAAAAATAAGACCTTTTT
>WBMY01014653.1:702186-774910 GCA_013397315.1 Donacobius atricapilla
AGGAAAGAAGAAAATAATCTGAAAACTAGAGCAAGAGGGCTGCTTTCCTAACCAGGCATAATTTATCTTCAGTTTGACACAAAGTGCCTCCACCCAAAGTCTCTGGCTGGCTGGATTCATCCCCTCTACAGGTAATTTCCTATATAGATTTTGGTTCTTTTATTTGCATTTCAGACTCATTTTTATGCTCCTGAAACCTTCTTAAGACCTCACTGCTTGTATCTTAAATGGTCTATTCTAGAGTTCTTAACAGAAAAATTCCATTTTTTTCCCCCTTTACCTATCCCAAATATCCCAGGGGTATGCTACACATGAATCATGTTTCTTTTTATCTTCTACTTCCAGGCGGAGAAGTTTACATATTAGCTTCCAAACAGACTCTCATTTTTGTAATCTTGCCCAATATTGCTTTTTTTTCAGAGCACAAATCAACCACCTGTCCACTCCACCATGCCCTGCTTTGGGATTTTGCGTTGTCTACAGGCATTTTTATTTTCCTTCAGAAACCTCTAATCCTTTCTTTTAGATTTCATTTTTAAAACTGTGTCTAAATTGTTTCTTAGGTTTTATAATCATGAATAAACTAATCACCAACTATCAGACTTCTATACTCTTTGCTTTTATCAACAAGTTTCATGCAAATACTTATGTATTTGTAATACAAAATAGAAATTATTTTGAATTACACAGAATGTTTAAACTAAGGAAAAATCCACATACTCTCTAGCAAAATACAGCAAAAGCACCAGGGCAGATCATGCAGAGGTAGTGTCAGGGACCTCTGACACCGTTCTAATGAGCAGCTCCAGCATTAGTAGAAAGACCACATCCAGCTCTTGTTAATCAGTTGCTAAAGTAATGATGGTTTCAATCACCCTGATGAAGTTGATGACAATGATTAAGCTGGCTACTTAAAATGTCTTCTTGATTAAAGTGATATTTAATCCATAAATCATGAATTTCACTCCTGCATCACTTCATGATGCATCTTTCATGAAACTCAGGTGAGAAGTTTTCCTCTCTGGTGACAAACCCCTTTGAGCTCTCCCCATTTAATTTCACAGACATGGACTGAAGGAGGCTTTGCCCACCTAAGAAATCAGGTGTTAGACAATCAGCAAGTATTCAGCTAACACCTCTTCTTGCACACAACAGCAGCCCAACATTTTACACTTCTAAACACATAAAAGAGAAATTCAGCCTTTGGCATTGTAAATTTTGGACCCAAGGCAGTCTCAGGCTTCAAACATACAGTGAATCATAACCTTATTTTTTCCATCATCTTCAACTAGATAAAATAAAGTATTTCTAGCCCACAAAAGAAATCTAACAAATGCTAATAGGGAACGCTTGCTTCCTCTTCTCAAACATGCATGTGATTAACAGTACTCCTTTTTTCCTCTAGATTATCACTGAGGTAGAGTATCCACAGCAATTGCTCCGAGACTGCTGATTGAAATTCTCTCTGTGCACTGTTATGCCTCCCCAGCATTTGTAAGACATTAGTAGAAGCAGAATATCTCATCAGAAGAGCGCTAAACCAAAAGGTTTCAAGTAAAACTGGGGTTGTAATTACTTCAGGTCACTGTGGCCATATAAAAATAGTAACTTATTGAGGAAAGGAGTTAATAGCCCAGTACAGTAATATAATTAGTGATAACTTTCTAAGAAAGGTTAATCCATTTAATTCACAGAGAGAAAAAGCTCTATGCTAGAGAATTTAAACTACATTGACTTAATTAGACAGGAATAAAAAGTTCATTTGATGTGAAACCAGAAGTTATGTATCTATAACTTGCTGATTTACATTTACAGTAAAAATTATCACCAATAAATTTATAAATGCTGTTCAATTCAAATTAAGAAATCTTCCAGAGCAAGGCATACCCTACAGAGTTTGGGTCAAGAAGTTGTTACAGCCAATGGTAAAATACAGGCTGTTAAGAGAAGTTATCAAAAAGCACCAGATTTCCTGAAGACTTGGCCAAACCCACAACTATCTTCTTATTTTAAAGAAAGAAAATCCCGAATAGCTGTCATAGCTGTATTCCTGGTATAAATACCAAACTAGAATAGCAGCTCTATTTTTAGAAAAACAGCAGCAACCTATCAAGCATGACATAGAAAAAGAACTAGAGCATGAGATGCCATAGGAGAAGCCCTGAGAAGGGCAACTGGCAGCTTCATGTAGGACACCCAAGAGAAAGCAGGGGGCATGCTGCAGCTGTACGGGTTTGTATTATCTGTGGGGGAAAGCTATATTTTCTCTATTCCCATCCGCCCAGGTCCACTGCATTGGAACATGTTCTGGAATGAGAAGTAATGGGAAGAGACTGCTACAGGAGAGATGCAGAGCGCAGCATGACAGGCACATGTATGCCTGCAGTGCCCAGTCTGATGGGAGAACCAGCACCACCCAGGCTACAGGAACTAGTTTCAAGTTAGTTCCTAAAATTCAGTCCCTGTAGCCTTCTCTGGCCTGACTTCAGGAAAAAAAAAAACAAGTAAAATAGCTAACCAAATCTCTCAAACTAAACAGTTTTTTTTTTTTCCCCCTCCTCTAGTTTCTTTGATTCTTAAAAAATAAATCAGCTCTGCTGAAAAACATCATCTTTCCATTGGATTATTCAGTCTACTTCATCCATAATTCCTACAGCTGTGGGTCAAGAACACCCAGGCACCACTAATCACAGCCTTCACCTGCAAATAATCCCTCTCTGGTTTTGCTCTCAGGTGATTATGCTGAGTAAAAATTTATATTTGGAGCTACCTCTTTTTCTGGTAGATGATTATCAAGAAGTCTTATTCTTAGAGTAGATTCTCCCACCTGTTTCTGCAACCAGCTCTGCTTTACTGACCTGGAACTGTCCATATGGCTTATATTCATCTGAATTATGGAGGAGGTTCACAGGTTTTGTTCTCCCAGCCCTTGGCACACAGATAGCCCAAAATAGGTCTTCATCTTAAGTGAGACCCACCCTTTCCCCAGGCCTTGCCTTCCTTCAATTCCTCTGCTGCCCACTGCCAGAGCCTCCCAAAATGCCAGCCTCTTCTTTGCATCTCAGTAAATCTTAATGTAACAATGCTTGTAAACAACAAAGATACAACCACAAAGAGGGCAAACCCAGGATTTTGTGAGTGGTTGCTCTTTTGCTGCCTGCTCAACTCGAATTTCATCTCTCACTGTAATGAAGGAGAAAAAGTAAGGAGAAAGAAGTTCTTCGACCTAATGTTAAAAAACATCCAGGACCTATAGACATAAGTGCACTATTTAAAGCAATATTAAACTGGTAGCAAACACTTTTTGGCGAGGAGCACCTGAAAAAAACTAGTTTCACCATCATCTTTGCTTCAGCTGTGCTGGAGCAGAAACATTTTGCAAGTAAACAAGCACTTCACTGTGACCTGCTTGTGCAAGTCTTAGCAAAAAAGATACTTACAGAAGACTTATTTTGCATAGTAGCAATGACATTCCTATAAGCATTTAGCTAGTAAATAACTGCAGAACTTCCCATGAGCAATAGGCATAAGTTTAACTGTAGCTTGAGATGTACCTGTAAACATTTTTAACAACTTGCTGTGTATCTGTGAAGGGTATGAATTAAAAATATTTAAAAGACTTGAGGAAAGCTTTTGCTCTGCAGATGACTGCCCAAGCAAAGTGGTTTCAGGTATTAGGACACAGATCATCACAAGGCGATGTGATACCTGCTGCAGCCTTGCTACAGAAAGCACTCAATACTTAATATGCCTTTGGCATAGAGCATATCATAAGAACCTGAAATTTTAAGTATCAAACACGACTTTTAACAGGAATTTTATGAGCTTCTCTCATCATGCTTATTTATTTGAAGTTGAACCCTTGAAAGTTCACGGAGCTCCTTTGCACATAGGATGTTTTATGGGATGGCTGGACAGTAGGCAGTGCCTATCATGGCACAAGCCATGCTCTAAATGAGCTTCAGATTTCTGCATTCTGGAAAGGAGCAAACAAAAAAATCTTACTCTTGTGTTCAGGAGAAATCTAAGGAAATTTTCTCTGCCCAAGCATGAGGATTTTCAAAACAATCAACCATAGCTCTAAATGGCATAAATATCTTAATCCCTGCTCAGTCTAATAAACCGAGTTACTACACCATAGCATAAATAAAATACCTACTCCAGGAAATATTCAGCACAAACCAAAGCGAGAAATGCAAACCCAAATGCCTTAAAAAAAATCACACTCAGGAAAAAGCCTCCTACCACAACCATACCTTCAGAGCTGCCTCCTCCCAGCAAGACAGGACCCTTCTGGTGCAGGCACACCAGGAGAAGAAACCTGAAAGGTGGGGAGACAAAGGGCCTCCTCTGTGGTTACAGCTGACTGCAAACCAGGGGAACAGCTCAACCCAACACAGGTGTGGGCTGCCCGTGGGTGGCAGCCTGATCTGGGGCAGCATTACACAACCACCCAAATCCGCCCAGAGACCCAAGCAAAAGGAAAAACCTCCTTCTTAACCCGGGGGACTTCAGCATCAAACTCGCCCAAGTGCCTGTGCCCCAAGGGTATGAGGTGCCTGGAAGGGCAGCTTTGAAAGTAAAATTCTCTTTTTATTGTTTTGTAACATCAGTGTGTTCAAAAGCACTTGGACTAACACTGCTCAAGTAAGGCAGATTGCAAGCAAAAATCATGCATAAGCAGAAGCCAAGCATCAGATCCAGAGAGCTATTCTGAACCACACAGCAAAAGAAAAGGAAAAGCCAACAGAAAAAGCCCAAGCGCAGCAAAATCCTCAAGCGGAGATCTGCAAGACAGCATCCAGGAGTGATGGGGGAGCTGAACTGATCTGGAGTGGAGCTAGGGAGCACCCGCAGCCCTGCACCCTCCTCCCCTCTCTGGGTTCCGGGTGCTCAGCACACTGTGGGCAGACCTGATGGTGTCAGGGAGCCACAGAGACTTGGGACATTGCTGAGGGGCCCCTGGCATCACCAGAGACACATTTTGGAAGCACTTGAGCAGAAAACTTCCTTGGGGCTTGGATGATGAATAAGCTCATCATGGAGTGGTTCAGCACAAACTTCTGGAGACGTGCTCAAAAACATGACCCTGGGCACAAGGGGAAGGGAGGGACCTCCATGCAAAGTAGCATGTGAGGCAGTGAGGAGGGGTGAGCACTGTATCCTGGCTGGTCCTGAGTGTGCGACACCGAGATTCTGCCCCATCCCCTTGGCTGCTGCTGTGACACCTTCACTGTGTTCAGGTAAGAAGCCATTTTGCAAAGAACCTGTGGGGGGTTTTTTTTGGGGGGGGGCTCCAGAGTGAAAGATGCTGGTGAAAGATGTTGCCATCTCTGCCTCTCTTGTCAGCTGATCCTCCTGGCGAGTGTGTTATTTTAGCTGGTTCAGCCTTTCTACCTGGTTCACTTAGCCCAAAGCTGACGGGTGCAGGCAAGACTGGAAGGACCGACTTCAGCAGCAGAAGGCTTGGGTTTTCCAGGTGGGTGCCTCTCTGTGTGCTGTCAGAGATGCCTGTTCCTTGTTGTCTCCAATGCCAAGCCCCGCTGATCCTCTCACCAGTGAGGCTGAATGAAGAGAGCTGGTGTCTTCAGACGGGTCAGTCTCAACTCTCTTTGTGGCTTTGAGAACAAATGAAACCTCTGCTTTGAGTGAGAGGTGGCTGGAGACAGCAGGAACACACCACTTGAGCAGGGAAAAGGACTGAATTCAGGAACACCAGAAAACTCACTTGTGGCATTGAATAGAAAAGTGACACTGCTCAGTTTCACTTACACATATGGTAAACAAGCCTGGGTGCAGGGAGTATAAAAACGAGTCAAAATACAGATTGATTCTGAAATAAGTTCTTTTTTTATCCTTTAGAACCATGGACAGGAATGTACAGCTCCACAAAAATGGAGGCCAAACATATCGAACCAAAACATTTCCTGGGATTCTGCGTGACAGTTTTTCTAAGGATATTTCCTTGCAACCACACTCAGTCTAAAAGCGGCTTCCATTCGCAGTTAAAGTAATCGTGGTACACATTGCACACTCCTTGAAACACAATCTTTGTCATAGGCACTATGATTGTTTTTCTTTTCTTTTTATTTGTTTTTACTGGTGAAAAAATAAACACAGGTGAAAATGAACACCTTTTTCCCCCCTACTTCAATGTGTTTATACTATGTGATTAAGTGGATATTTTCTCCAGCTATTTGGATGAATAAACTTTAAGTTGGAGCATTCATTTCTGTGATCTAAAAGAAAGTTTGTGTATGTAGCTTTACATATATATATATATATATACTCAGAAGTCCCAAATCCAACTCAAGTGTTTATCAGTGATTTTATTGACAACAAAATCCATTTTGTTGAAATCAAATAGTTGTCTTATTTCAGTGAATGGTTCAAGACTTTCGGTTGCAAAAAAGTTTTCACAAGACTCATCCTTATGCATTGAGAACACTGACTTTATGCACATCAGGTGCTGTTTCAGGCCTATCTACAGATAGGTTTAAAGGCAGACAATTTTATATGGTATAGAAAAGATCTAGTGACCAATAAAGGAAAGCATGAAATCAGGTAAAACCCTACAACAGGAGTTAATCTATTTAAATGAAGCCTGATTGACTCTACTTGCTAAATGCTGAGCAAAAAAATCCGAAATACTGGATTTGTGACCATTAAGATTAGCATTGGGAACCAATCATTCCAGTTTTATTTCTGGACATCTTAATGTCCCTGTTGACTAAATAGGGAGGACTGAAAAACTATTTAACCAGTAAATCAGGCACATGATTTGCAAAGGCAACTCTTCCCTTGCAGTTACTCCAACTATCCCAGCTGGATATTCACAGTGAACAAACCACGTTTCCATCACCTCTGTTCCATTTTTAAGTGCTTTTAGTATAGGGATTTGCTCCAGGCCTCATCAGCAGCCAGTGAGCGAGGAGTGCAGGGCTCTGCCTGGTCTTCTCTCAGCTAATTAAGGAAGACAGGCAATGTGCTGGTGCCCAGATCCTACCCACAAGGATGGAAAGTTGCCCATGAGCTACAGCAGCTTCCCAGGGCACAGCCGCTCCCACAGTGATGAGTTCTCTTTGCTCTCTGAAGCCATCTAGAGACAGCTTTAAATTAATGGAAATGGAAAGCTACTCCACTACTTACCAGAGAAATTGAAATGAAAATCACAACTTTGTTGCCAATCTGTATGAGGTTTGACAGGAGCCTTATTTAAAAGGACAGTGACTTCCAGGGTGTTTTATCAAGTTGCCCAAAACCTTGGGAGAGTCTTTCATTTTTAGCATCAGAGGCCTTATATATGTTACAGCCTGCAAATAAGTGTGACCAAACCATACAGAGTCATTTTAGCATCACTTGTCTGTGCAAATACTAATGGAATCTGAAAAGGTTTTTGGTAATTAGCCCTTACTTATGCCCCTGTCCCTTCTGCACAGAAGACAGAGCCCATCTCTTGCCTTGGCTTTGCTTAATGTTTTAGATGTTTTCAGGAATAAGGGCTGTTGGAAGAAAGTGGGTTTCTTGGGAAGAAAGACAGATTGGATAAGAAAGCACATGGACACACCCTGTTCAGAATAACCCCGCTCCCCACAGACAGCTCAGAAATTTAGAGCTGGTGTCCTGACCTGCTTTGGAAAAACAACCATAGCATTGTTATCGGAAGTTGTAAGCTGAATTTGCCTTCATGCTTCTCTATATAACATCCAGAGAAGCAGCATAGAAATTACATATAAGAGATAGCTTTGTTAAATAAAATTGATAGTGTGAATGATCAGCCTGATCATGCTGAGATCTGAATGCATACAATTGCTGCAGAACAAGCATGGGAGAGGTTTGCTTGTACTGTTTGTTCCCTGTGAGGATGGGGAAGCACTGGCACAGGCTGCCCAGGGAAGCTGAGGCTGCCCCATCCCTGGAAGTTCTCAAGTTCAGGTTGGATAGGGTGGGACTAATCTGATCTATTGTGAAGTGCCCCTGCCCATGGCAAGGGAGATGGAAATAGATATCTTTCAAAGTCTCTTCCAAACTAAACTATTCTATGGTACATACATGATTTTGGACTGCAAGAGCCAGCTCTGGTCTGTAGAACTGGAGTCAGAACTGCAGCTGAGTGACCACAACTCTGGCAAAGACAGAGCAGCGATGACAATTTTAAGACTTTGGAAGCAGCTTTACCTCTGCAATAATCAAGGAGAATACACAATAAAGTAAAAAAAAAAAAAAAGAAAAAGAAAAAAGAAAAGTTAGTTGGAATCAAACTGCTTTAATCATGCTCTGAAGTTACCCTGATGGGCAGAGACATTTCTGCTTAAACTGCCCCAGCTCAGGTGGTGGGAACTAATGAATTAGGTCAAACCATGGGCCACAGCCTCAGAAACTGTAAATCTGCACTGCTGCTGGCACTCCATATAACCTGGCAATACCTGGGAGAATCCAGCCCATCAATTTTTAGCACATTTATTTCATTTTGATTTAATGAGAGCAGCCTTCACAGAAGTCAGTGCTGACACCTGCCTTTTGGTACAGTCACTGGTACCAAAATGCCCTGTGGGTCACCTTTGGGAAGGAGCAGAGGTTAGCACTGCACAGGTAGAGACCCGGGGTTTATTTCAGACAGCTCAACGACTGAGCCACCACAAATACCCTCCTTTGGGAGCTTTCACATTAACTGTGCTTGCAGTGAAACAGCTGCCCCTTGTCCAAGACCACAGTCTGACCTGGAAGTTTTATGTAGTCCCAATATCTTATTTACCTTTACAACCCAAAAATGTCATTGATGCACACAGAAATATATAGCTTTTTGTGGGAAAACTGAAAGGGCTAACTTGAACATGGTTAGCATAATGCAGGTGGGTAGGTCACCCAGTCCAGCACCCCTGCAACAAGCTGGGACATATTCAACAAGATCAAGAGAGAAACATAAAGCACAGATCTTAGCCATCCCCTATTATCATGATGTAAATATAAATATTCGTAATTTAGTTTTCCAACATCTCATATTTAAAAAATAGTTAACATAATACATGTATTGCAATGACTTAAAAAATTGCAGAATTTGGAAATCCCTAAAAAACAAACTAGTGCTTATGACCACAATTTCACTGAAACGAGAAAGATCTGAGAAAGAAATAAAAGGTTTCTCAGAAAAAAAACCCAAAACTGTGCCACAATCAGGAGAAGCTTCCTACCCTATTCCCCAGTTGTTCTCAGTGTGTCTTGCTGGGGTGGTGAGGGTGGTGGTGCTTGTACCACCTGCTATTGCCCCATCAAGAGCAGTGAAAGTCTAAGCTATTTCTGCAACACTGAAATTCAACAGATGGCTCCAGTCTTAATAGCAATTGGTTGAATTTTTGATTAAAAAAATGACATCAAGTATTCAAGTCTCTCTTCTTTCCTTTTTGGATATTCAGTTATTCTTTCCGGGGAGAGATCAGAGATAATCTAAAGCAAGAGAGTCTCACTTGAGTCAGAAAGCCCAAGTGAAGCCTGTACCGTGTTTCTGACCTGCTTATACTGAGGCATGCAATTTATAGGAGTGAATTTCATGTTATGGAAGAGTCATCTTAATGTAAGCAAGGGAAACTCCAAGCCTGGATTTTCTGAGAAAAGACATATGACTTATAAACCAGCCTCATTGTGTCTTCTTCATGTCCCTAATGCATCTTGATAACTTTCAACTACTACTGTGTGTTTCACAGAAGGCAAGGAACTATTCCTAATTTTAGAACATCAATTATTAGTAGTATTCTTTTATATGCCTCTATTATTATTTGTGGGTTTTTTTGTTTCCAAATATTTACACAACTGGGAGCTCTTGTTCCATATTCCTTCAAAGCAAGACATACATTTAAAAATAGTATTTTCCATGTATCTCTTAATTTTATGAGCTTTGGCATTACTTACATTACATAATTTAATGTGATGCATATTAGAGACCTTAACCTTTAGAGACATTTTGGAAGTAAGAGGCAGAAAATCACATCTGATGGTAGAGCAGGACACTGCAGATGACTTCTGGTCTTTGGTACACTAAAGAAGTCTGAGGCTCTGGTCTGCAATCTCACAGGACTTCCCAGTGCTGGGCAGGAGAACTCAGAGAGAGTGGCTCACTCAGAGACTGGACATGCTGATAGTGGCATGTGAAGGAAAGTGCCTAGCAGCACAGGCTGCATAAATCCTTCCTCAAGGGAGAGACTTCCCATCAGGTCAAACCAAAGCAGACAAATGTTAGGTGCATTAAATTGTTTAAGGCCTTAAATTTATTTGGGGTCCCAAATTTCAGGCTGATACTCTTGATTCTGAGGGCAAGGTAAAACTGAACGTGAATAACGAAGCTGAATAGTTCCAAATTCAGTGAATTCAGTCAGACCAAAGCAGGCACAGGCAGCACAGAAGTGGCTCTTGCAATGCAAGAAATAAGGGCAGGGGTACAGCAGTGCCCAGCCACTGCAGTGATGGGGAACAGACCAGGGTGCCCCTCAAGGAAAGCAAAATTATGAATTGCATGTAGGTCTTCTGATGGTGCAAAGAGAATGCATTATTAAAGGCTGTGGTACAAATACAGGATTTCCATGCTGCTGACATACATTATATCCTATAGTTTATTTACATACTTCAGTCATCAATAACCATTCTCCATTATAGCTATAAAACATTATATATTGTTTCTTATACTAAAAAAATAGACTTATCGGTGGTCTTGCTGTATTTTTATTATTTATCTGGGAAAGGTTGCACAATAACAGCCTTGTGGGGTATTAGAAAATCACTCCTTGTTTACAGGAGTGTTGATCAAAGAGGAAACTGCTAAATCTTTTCAAGCAAGGAAGAGTCAGTGCAGGCTGTCAGTGAGGTGTGAGCACTCTGTCTCTGAAGCACTGGAAGCAGTGCTTTAATACTACAGAACCAAAACATAATTATATTTGTTCCAAGGGACAGGGCAAGGAGGAAAAAATTGAAAATTTCTGCCCCTTTTGCTTTAATCAAACACTACCACTGTGGTCATTAACAAATTCAGTTAATTTACCTTTTCTAGCAGGTAAAACTTTTCTAGCAGGTAAACAGCTATACTGGTTTTTACTATTAAGATGAAAGCACTCTTACCCCCTGCAGCAGACAGTAGGTGACTGTTTCCTTGTCCACTGTGGCTTTTTTAGTTCTGGGCTACAGTGATGACTTTCCACTGCCTCTAACACATTCTGTATTTCTTGCAAGAGGCTACGAATTCCCACGGCATAATCCTCTGATTGCTATGGAATAAAAATAAAAAAAAAACCCAAACCCAAATACAAGCCTACTTTATTAGTGATTTTACTGCTGTTGTAGCCTTTTCATTTCTATATTATGTTTGAACTTTGCTATGGAAAATATAGAAATCCTGCCTGAAACCATGATTTGGAAGTGCCAAGTCTAAACCTGGAAAACTGCGTGTCAGTTGTTTTCCTGTAAGCAGACATCAAAACAAAGGAAGCACAACCTTGCTGTGAATTCAACAATAATGCAGTACAAAACCAAAAAAAGATTGCATCACTTTATATTTTCAGCAAGATAAATAACTGTATTATTTATGGATATTTTAAAAATAAGATTTAGCTAAAATCTTGATCTCTTTAAGGAAATCTAACACTGCAGCTTTTGGACCACAAAAGAGGAGACTTTATGTGTCAGACAATACAGATAATGGGTTCATCGACCTGCTGAAATAAAATTAAAAAAAATTAAATCACAAAGGCTGAAAAATCTATACTAAATATTTGCTTTTTCCCAATCACCTTGAAGATAAACATTTTAAATTCCCAGCAAGATAATAAATCACTTTATAAGCTCATTGTTTTCCCAAAGGGTAACGAAATTTCAGGGAAATTTCATTTTATTGAAAGGCAATTGATATTAATACCACTTTCAAACCCAGTTTTTATTCCAGGTCTGCTCCTTCAAGCTTCAAATTTATTTACTGCAGGTAAGAATCTTTCAGAGTTCTTCTTTGGTATTCATTTTTAGAATTTCTTATAAAAGTAAGAAATGTTCAAGTAATGTCCAAAAGGAGACTTCAGGAACCTGGGGATAAACCGGGGAAAGGAATCCAGATTTTCTCCCTACTTAAATGAGAAGCAGATGTGAATTAACTGCTAACATTTCAATTTGGGAGCATATCGAGCACATGCTTGGTCATAAGCACATGCCATCAGCTCGCTGTTTTTTTTCAGAATTTAAACGTGAAGGGTAGTGCTGAGTGGCTCTGAGATCAGGAAGCTGACTGCTGCCAGAGCCTGGCCAGGGACACTCAGCCCTGATGGACCAGAAAACCCCAGCGCTGGGCCAGGGAGCCTGGCGCCGTGCTCCGCTGGGATGCTCAAAGGCAAAATCAGCCCGTGCAGCAGCGCTCACGTCACGTGGGAGCCTACTGAGCTTTGTGCCACCGCGCTGGCCATCGAGTAGCACGGATTTGGGATGGGATCCTCTGCTAACAGACGCTGTCATTGCTGCACCGGCTGCACCAGCTGGCAGCGCGGCTGGGCACCAAAGGCATTCTGAAGAGCTCTTGTTCCACAGATCCATGTTTGGTGATTGAAACATGCGCCTGAAAAAATTACAACATTCGAGCTTTGGGCCCTGGGGTGCTGAAGAGTTTTTCAATGGTAAACACTATGAAACGTGCCCATACTTACCTACATTTCCTATTTCAAATGCTGGGATTTTCTACTTTTTTTTTTTTTTTTTGGTTATTTTGAATTGTTTATGAAAAAATTTTAAACAGAAATAAATTTTTTAAAAAGATCAGGATATACACCTCTCACAATTCTCCATGGTGTTGTGCTAGAGACACAGGCTTTTTCTCTCTGCTCAGGTCAGAGGAAGTTCAATTTATTTAGTCAGCTGCTCTCCCAGTTTGCTTGAATGCAAAGCTACATGTGTAAATTTTCAGACCCAGACTACACCTGGAACTTCACAGGTCAAATAAAATTTTTAATTAGGATCCATGTAAACGACTGAGTTCAGAGCCTCTTCTAGGGGGATTACAGACTGTCTCCAAGGCTGGGAACAGATGTACTTTTAGGAATGAATTGTATTTCTCAATGACTTGCATCCCTTCCGATCCATGAGTTCAGGGGGACCAGAAGTAAATTAAAATTTGACCTACCATGTTGCTGTTTCACTACGACTTTCATATGGATGTTTTACACAATTAACTGTCAGACCTCAGAGAAAATGTTGCCCCATTCACTGTAAAACAGAAAGGTCTACAGAGGAAAACAGCTGAATTAGAAAACCACACAAACAACATTAAGGCTACCTAGTTGGATGTTTTCAACCCTTTTTGTTTTCCTCTGCAAACAATGACAGTTTCAACAAGATCTGAAGCAATGCTCTGAACAAATAATACACTAGTCTGTCATTGGTTAATATTAACGTCTCTCTATTCAAACATGCTGAGAACTGAATAGAACAGTTAACATATAACAGTCACACATCCTTTGCTGAGTACAAGATTGTATCTCTAACATGAACCAAAGATATCCTCGCCATTTCAGATCGTCAGCTATCATTCAGTAAAACATTTCATTCTCTTAAATACATTGCTTGTCTCCTCTTTCTGGGTCTTTTGGGGGTGCTGCGTGAACACATCCTCTCCCTAAAGGCATTGCTTATGACTCTTTCTTCAACTGAAATCTTGCTGTGTGTTCCCATTATGTCCCCAGAAGTGAATTTGCAGAGCTTGGGGGAGGGAAGATCTTGCATCTGAATTGAAAAGATTTAATTTTTAAGCAGCAGTTTGGGTAGGATTCTGCACTGTATGGCAGAGAGACCCTCTCGATGAAATTAATGGTGAACAATTCGTTAATTGTGATGACCACTTGAAAATCACTGAATCAGAGCTTTACACAGTACCCAGTTTTCATATAATATGAAAATTCAGGTATGTTTACAGAGGTTATGGGCAGAGGCAAGCTCCCTTTGCTCATGTCCTGAGATGGGGGGATGCAAATGGTGTT
Source organism: Donacobius atricapilla (assembly GCA_013397315.1). Classification (NCBI taxonomy): domain Eukaryota; kingdom Metazoa; phylum Chordata; class Aves; order Passeriformes; family Mimidae; genus Donacobius; species Donacobius atricapilla. The sequence continues at coordinate 716,184 of WBMY01014653.1, forward strand.
GACAGAAAAGTACAATGATTTTAGGGGTGCGCAGCTGAGGCTCACCTGATCCACCCTGCCTTTCAGAGGGTTCACCTGCTGTGGGCTCGGGCCATACCCACCCCAGCCAGCTCAGCTCACACACTGTGAGGCTGTGCCCAGCCATCACGTTTGTTGAGACCAGACCAAATCCCATGGGGATCCCTCCTCACTGCTACGACAAAAGCTCTGTGTCTTTGCAGAAGGGAGTCTGAACAACGCATGCTCCATCCTGGGACATAAAACAAGAGCTGTCCCTCAGATATATTTCTGTTGAAAACACACAGCAAAGATTGCAGCCATAGAAAGTTCTGTAAACAGGACAATTTCATCAACTTTATCTTTAAAAGAACCCCCAAAACCACAAAAGCAACCCAAAATAAGACTTGCTGAATGAAGACTGTCAATAATAATTTTTTTACTGTCTTAACAAAAAAAAAATGACATACACCTTCAGCATTTCTTTTCCAAATTTACTTGACAGAGGTTAAGATATTGCTTTATTCTGACTCAACATACAACAGCACTGTGTGATTGATTGTGCTATTTTGAGATGTCTTGAGACTTGTGAACTAGAAAGTCTGGGGCACATTAATAAATCTAACAATTATTTTGCTTTAAGGGAATATTTTAATACATACTGTATATACTCTAATTTTTTTTTTAATCAATCTCCTGGCACTAACCAGGGAAGGCTATTTAGCACTTACTTATTATAGTTGATTTTTTCCCCCTCAAGAATAAGCAGATATTTTAACACTAATAAATGCAGTAAGGTGTGTCAGTGAACCCAATTCATTGCAAAATTTGCACATTTTGTTACAATTTACGGGAGGAAGAGGGACTCAAAAGAAAGCTACTGCAAAAAGGGCTTATAATGTGATTAGGATACCACAACCAGGGAATGATACTTCCTCTCTAAGGCCTTGATCCCCTGCAGGGAGTGACTTGGTGGAAACCATCTGCTCTTAGAAAGCTCCATTAGAGTCAGATCTCTGCATGCCTGTGGGTCTGCCCATACTGAGCCAGCTGCAGGGTTAAAGCTTTAAAGTTCACAAGCCTAAGCCATAATTAATTAAAGTGATTGGAGAATTGAATGCAGGAACAAATTAGGCAGCATGGACACTTATTGGCTAGATTTTGATCATACTGGATCTCCCTGACTCTTCTCTGAACAAGCCATAATAAAAAATAAGTTTAAAAAAAATACACACACACTGAGAAGTGCTCCTTGAGAGCTTACAAATGCCTTTAAAGTGTAAAAGTTTAGAAATGTTGAGGGGTGCTAACAAACAACAGAGTTTATGTTTCCACTTAAAAAAACCCAAACCAGAAAGAAAACCAAACCTGTTGTAAAACACACTTCCACATTTTCTCTAGTTCCTCCTCACTTCTCCACCAAGGCAGCTCTGATAGGCAAAGCTCAGAAGATGGAGCAGCTGTGGGCTCCTGACCCCTGAATCTCTATTATAGACCCCAATCCTGCTCCCACTCTTGGCCAATCCCAAAGCTCATAAATTACTTCACTGACTTTCTTGGGGTGACTGACACATTGAATTAAGGTTAAGCATCTGCTCAATTCAGGGACGTTGTCATCATTCCACAGCAGGTACCAGAACTCAGAAGTCTGTGTGCCTGTTTTTGTGGCATAGACCTGGAATCAAGAGCAGAGGGGCAGAGGGGACTGGGCCTGTGTTGGGCTCACAGGATGTGTTCCCCGTTCTGAATCCCTGCCCCGCACCTCACTGCAGTGCTGTCCTGAAACCAGAAATGCATCTAAAAACGGTACTTGGCCTTTACTGAAAAAGAGATGCATAGCCTCAGCCTTCGGACAGCCGAACAGGACCACGGTAAAACCCTCTGTAACCGAAACTGTGTAATCCTGCCTAGAAAGCTTCTGAAAGCACGCTTCATCCCTCCTGGAACTTTTCCCTTAAAAAAATATTTTGTTAAAAAACACTATGATATGAGGGCGATTGACTATTTGGTTTCTTCTAAGTAGATGCTCTTAAATTAATGCATATAAATAATCTGTATTTAACTTCCTCCCTTCCTGTTTAGCAAAGCATCGAATGCACAGACCTCCCGTTTCCCCTCCCACAGCCCCCAGACGGAGTCACTTGGTGAATCCCGAGTCTCTCTGCGTTTCCCCCTTTAAGACGAAGTGTGCCTCTCGCTCTGCCTTGGCCGTGGGGCTCATGGGCAGGAAGGCCGTGTTCTCGCTCGCGCCGCTTGCCGCCTCGATGCTCGCCAGCTCAAAGTCCTCCGACCGCCGCGCGTCCCGCAGGATCCGGATCTGCTCCTGCACAGTTTCTAGCAGTATCTTCACTTCGTGCTGTTCTGCTATTAGACAATTACTGACTGGGGAACTCACATTGACAAGTTCAGCAGAATAGGAGTTTTTGCACCATTTGATGCCTGTTACTTCAGGAACATTTTGCATCTGCATGCAGGCTTCGTCCAAGCCCACAGACGGGATGATGGGAACGGAGCTGGCCCTTGAAGAGGAATAGCTGACCAAGTCCTTCTGATCCACGTTATTAAAATATGGGGTTGTCTCTCTTGAAGGCAGTTGCATATTTATTGAAGTATTCTGAGGAGTTTTTAAACCACTGGATGAATACCTGGAAAGAATAAAAAACAGTTCTCGTTGTACGTCAAGTGGTCAGAGGCAACCAGCAGCAGGGACACTGTGTGAGATTCAGTGAACTGCGCTGAAGAGATACACACCATTTTCTCCTGAAATAGAGGAGCACTTGGCTGTGGTGGGGCCCTGGGGAAAACAACAGGCTCTGGAGACTGCTTTTGATTCTCGAATCTGCCAGCGGCAAAGCACTGTTTTTCTCTCAGTTTCATTTCACCCACTAGTAGATGAGAATAATGGTAATTTCCTTGTTAAATATGTCGGAAGTTATAATGTATTATTAATTTGCGTTAAAAATAAATTTGGAATTCTATTCCTACAATTCTGATCGGGGAAACGGATTGATACTTTCTTCAGTGTCAGATCTCTCAGGGTTAAATGGCTGTTTTTAGAAAACACTTTGAAAAAAGTGCAGATGAACATTTACCACTCCTGGCTGTGTAGTCTTTATTTACATAGGAATGACTGTCTGTACTCTCCTTCAAACAAGCAGATCATCTAAGTGTAGTGTACCTCTGAAAAAAAAATTGGTTTTCAATAGCCTGTACTCATAATGTTGGCCTGATTTGTTTTATTAGATTTCATCTGGAAATAGAGCTAATATGTAGGACTTGAGAAAATGTCTGTGTTGTCTTGATACTGTAACACTGTTTAAAAAAATCCTTTATCCTCCACTAACACCTACTATAACATGATTTTATTGATTGTGAGGCAACTTCGTGAATTTTTATCAACATTTCCATTTTGTTTCAGAGCGGAACTCTGTTTTGTTTACCAGAAATACTTAAAAAAACCCAGAAATGGAAAGCATAATAAATATAAAATAAACAATGACACAAAAAAAAAAAATGCTTCCCATCTGAAATTAGTACTTCTAGAAATACGGTTCTCTAGGAGTTACTGTATTACCAGTCATGATTGCTAAGGACCACAGACATCACCTCAGTACCAGAACATAATTTATTTATAATCAGTTTATCACTGTTTAATAAGGCAAGGTAATGGTGAATCTAATATGCTTTATCCGTGGACGAGGAGAGCAACATTCAGATCTGGTGTGGAAGCAGGTGCTCTGACTTGAACGGTATTATTCCAAAAGCTCCTTAAGCCTGCTGGACCTCACTAGGGATATCCTCCTACTCACATGTGCCTCCTGCTTTTTGGTATGAGCAGAAAAAGAGTTAAGGAAGAGAAACTGAATAGCATGAAAATGCCGTAGTCCAGTATTGGCACGAACAGTAATTAACTGGAAAGGTTTCCTCTGGCCCCATGCTCCTGGTGAGGTGTCAGACAGGAGGGAGCAGGAGACAACTTCAGGCTCATTTCCAGCAGAGTGCCACTGACCCTTAATTAACTCGTGTGTGGCGGTACTGAGTCTGTAAAACCGCACGCATCCCCCTGCCACGTGGAGCTTCGCACAGCCCCGCAGCAGAGCTCTCCTGGCATCCCCAGGAGGTGCATCTGGGAGCTCTGTGATAAGGAGGAAGGGCTGGGAACTCTGCTGCCAGGTGAGGGAAAGAGATACTGCTTTGGGAATTGGCATCCAGGGGAGTAACAGAGCAAGCAGCTTCCAGGGATGTGTGCTAGAGCCTCTCATTGGTGCTCTACAGCTGCAGCTGCTTTACACCTGAGACTCAACCTGGGTTCACTACACTGGCTCTATGCTCAGACACACCTGTAGCCATTCATGGAGGGGCTTTTTACACCAGCTCTCAAGACTCAGGATGAATGAAATACTGATCAGGGGTATTATTCCTGAGGGAGGACAATTAAAAAAAAAAACAAATGAAAACAAAAGAGTGCAGACCTTTGGGTTGTGCCCATTCTTGTTTCCTTTGCTTATATATAATTGTTCAAACGACTATAGCTGGAGAGATCGCATCAGCTGCATTAGTCCCTTTTTTGGTAATTCAGGCCCTAAATATATTCTGGGCTGCACCCTGAAAACAAAGGGAGTGAATGTTTTTAATGAATTTCACATGCAATGTAGGTATTATATGGATGATATATAAGCAAAAACAAGAAAAGACTGAATTAAAATGGGTCTGGTGAGAAAACAGTAACATTTGCCAATTCCACAATAGAGATTCAATTATTCTTGGTACTTTGAAAACTAACTGGCAGCAGCAGTGACATGTAACGAAATGCCTGGAGTATTTCCATAATATTTTTTGAAATACAGACAGACATACCAATTTTACGCCAGAATTACATGTTTCTGCCCCATGCTCACAGGGCTTTAAAAGGAGAACTGAGGTTGAATTAAAGTGCATACACTGTGTGCAACAGGTGAGGTATTAGACTGAAAGGGATATTACATCTAAACCATGTGAGACTTGGCTTTTAGTTAATTACAAACTGATCCATGCTTCTGTGTGTGACACCAGACTGCTGCTGTTTTCAAAAGACTGAGACTTAGGACTATAATTGCAGAACCTTAATTACATTTTCCTATAATTAACTTTCCCAGAACCACAGTTCCTCCAAAGAAATATATCTGGGTTTTTATCTGAAAAATAATTTTGTCTGAATAAATTAATTCATGTGCATGTGTTTCAAAGTGCAGCTCTCTCTCCACCCCCTTCCTAAAACCAAGTGACAAATGCAAACATTTATAAATATTCGACAGTAATTATGTTATACAATGTGTAATAGTCTGAATTAAAGAATTAAACTGAAAGAAGCACAATAATTTTACTGCCTGCTTTAAGAATAGATATCAAAGAGAGACAGAAAGGACTGAAACTTTAAATATGGAATGGATTTTTCTTAGCATAGTCCCAGGAGCTTTGCTGTAAGCCCTGTGGCTAAAGGTGTGCAGTGACCAGGCCTGATAGCAAGGACCATGAAGATGGATGAGAATCTTTGCAGCGGCTCTTGCCAGGCTTTGGGCCAGCCTTGTCAGCACTTACACTGATACAAACACACCCATCCTCCACCTGTAACCCTGACTATGCCTCAGCCAGGCTGCTGGTGGGTGAAGTTCAGAATGCTCACAGAATTAGGGAGACAAACCACTTTGATTTGTGCATCCCAAAAGGGAAAGATGGAGGTGAAAAAGGAGAAAGAAGAAGTAGTGTAACTTCTGGAGGAGACAAGGGAACTTTTCATTTGGGTTGGAAATCTGAGGAGAACACCAACACTGTGAAACCAGCAGATATTTAGAGGGTAAACATCCTTAGTGCACAAAATATAGATGAAGCGCTTGAGTGGATTGAGGCCAGAAGGGGTCACAGTCTGGTCCCAATACCCAATTTTGCAGCTTTGCAAATTTAAAATACAGGCCTTACAAGCTGATACTTGTAAGGTCACACACTGATTTCCTAGACAAGAGTAAGTACAATTACCCACAGCTTTGCTGTTTTGTACCTCGCTCCTCAGCCTGGGAGGAGGCTGGGGCACTTTGCAGAGCCTGCATCACAGGACGCTGCTGCTGGAGAGGGAAGGCTGCCAGCCTGCTCCTTTCTGCAAGGGGGGAAAGTCCATTGGGAAATTTTCACCAGGAATTACATTCACACATCACACAAAGGAACAAGAATATATTTACTGCAAGAGGCAATAAACAATTTTTTTCCTCAGAAGAAGCAAATAGTAACAATGACACAAGTGTGAGTCAAACTTTTTTAAAAGAAGTCACCAGACACTCAACCCCACCAGTTTCACCTGTAAGTCAGAGTGAAGAGTTTCACTCTGACTCATAGGTGTAACTGGGTGGGGTTTTATTCCATTCCAGATATCACTCCTATTTTTACACAAAATTTGCTTGTAATATTCTGGAAAGTCTTTGGAAATCTATAGGGATATGTAAATATTATGCAAAACATCTCAGCAATTGCAAAGGCAGCTGTAGGTTCTCAGGAGAACCTCTGAAACCCAGACCTTATGTACAGCTGGAGCTCACAATGTTCTAATAAACTGAATTTAAAAAGGAAAGAAAAAATAGTGTATTTTTGTGTGTTTTTGAAGACAAACCTGTATGAAGCTCTCTGTAGAAAACCCACTTGGCAATGTACATTATTTTTTTTTCAAACCCACTATTTTAAAAGCCACTAACTGGCTCACTTCAGGTGTGGCATTACTCACCCGTGACAAGGTATCGTGTCCTGGTCTGTGATCCTGGACTCTTCCAGCTGTTGATATGCTGGTCCTGTAATTCCATTGAACCTACCCCGAGGCAAGGGAGGAGTCCTCCGAAAGGCATTTCTATGGAGCATCCCACTTTTTTGTCCTGGGCTGCAGCATGAAGAGAGACTTCTAGGAACAACACCAAGAGTACAGTAAAAATTATCACACCAAAAGCATAAAATTCTGCAAAGTAAAGGTTCAGGATTAATAATGCATGGATTACTCTTCTTATAAACTTTGCTGCGGCAGTCTATGATGTCAGTAGAAATTCTCTATGGAAATTTAATAGTACAATCCACCATTAGCTGCTGTTTATGCCATTATTTAATGCATCACCTCTTTTCTAGGAATGAAAATAATTGCCCACTGTATGAAATGTTTTCTTGCATTTGATGAAGGATGCTTCTCTTTCCACGCTGCATATCATAATCCTGCTATAGAGAGTTGAGTTCTCAGACAGTCTAAACAAACAATACAGCCCTCTCATAGCCACAGCTGAATTCAAAATTAGATCCTAAATTGAAAGCCCAGTATATTATCTATCAGCCTGCAAGGTGCTGCTTCCTGATAGAAAACCATTAAATTGAAAAAAAGTTTAAGGGAAGAACATAAGTGAAGCTTATGAACTGCAAACTGAAGAAGCCATCCAAGACAAGTTTTCTCCACCTTGAACAGGATTCCTATATTATTTTATTCCTGTTTTATATACAGATTTCTTTTTTTGTTTATTGATAAATACTGTGCTTTTTCTTTATGTGATATAATAGAAACTTGATAAAAACAAATCATAGTTTTCTACTTATTTTAGAAAATTGGTTTTGTAAATGTTTTTCTGGTTTTTTGGAAGGAGAATGGATTTTTTTTTTGTTGTTTTCATTTCATGCAGGAATGAAAAACTATCTAGAATCCACAGTTTTGGTATATAAACCATAAATTTACTAATGCAAAAATATGGGAACACAGAACTAAGGCAAGGCATAACCCATTTTTACTGCTAACAGGTCTCAGTACTGCATGGCATGACTGAATATTCATTTTTCAGTTACTCCCATTTCTCTTGGCATCTTCTGGGTCTCAGAAATGCATGTGTTACCTCATATTCTCTTACATCTTTAATGATAACTTAACATAGGTTTTGTAGATGCCTTTTATGAGCCATTATTTTTGGCTGTGTGAATAATTCCAACTTATGACAAAATTCAGCAATGCAGAAGACTTCTGATAAGTTTGCTTCTTTTTTCCTATTATAATGTGATTTAAAAGCAATCTGCATTTTTTACCTAGTGGGAACTTTAAATATAGTTAAGGCCACATCTACTCCCAAAGCAATTCTGGTTTGGAACAAGTACCTTGGACAAATTCTCTTTGAGTGCACATTTCCATTAAAACCAACCTTTCCTGCCCAAAGTTAAAATAAGAAGTAAATTCAACACTCTGTATCCTACTGCTCAGGCTACCGGTGTTCCATCACAGTCTAACCTCTGTTTTTTTCCACACCTTTACTTTTCTAGTGCTTTTTAATTAAAAACACCAACAACCCATAGCAGTAGCATTCCCTCCATGATTTTTGATGCTTCCTTAAAAAGATTTTTCCTTTCCTACTAAGGAGGCTGTGAAAAAAACCTTTTTAAAAACCTGAAATACTGGCCTCTCAGTTCTGAAGGCTGAGTTTGCGTTGCAAGCCACAGTTCATAATCTGTAAAATAACACAACCACATCACAAAATAATTGACAATTTCTGCTCAGGAGAGCCTGAGATTAATACAGCAGGGGATCTTAAAAGATGCAAGTGAATGAATAATTTGTGATGCATAATGAATTTTTGGGGTTTTTATTGACTTGAGCATAGTTATCAATGGAATCCTAATGTAAAAAACAAACTTCAGATTTATTACAAATCCTTGAAGGTAGAGATTTTTATTGTTTAATTTGTGGTTGGTTTGATGCCTTTGAGCATCTTCCCTGTTGGATGAGAGCACATGATCTCCATACGCAAATTCACAAAAGCTCTATCTGTAACAGATATAATTTCAGCACATACAGCTACATTGAAGGTAATGGGTATAAACTGCAGAAATGTTGACACCTAAGGGATCTGCCACAGTCCTGAAAACACAGAACTTCCAGTACTGACTAGTCTCAGCAATTTGTTGCTAATGTGAGCTTCTTATGCTTTCAAGATTTCTGTCAGGAAAAAAAAAAGGAAAAAACCCAACAAAAACTGAGGCAAGAATGAACAAAATCATTTGAGGTCATGGACAAGAAAAATTCACTAAAGATCAGGAAATACTTACAGACTGTGCAGCTGCAAGCTGCAGGATAACAGGTGTTTCTCCAGGCACCAAAAAAACCCCTAAGAATTTCTGTTAGAAGTTCTATGGAAAAGCATCTCCAGCACAAAGCTTTTTCTTTTACACAAAACTGATATCATTATCAGCAATGCAAATGGCATGTCCCTCTCAGACTTATTCACTGCTCATGTGAAAAATTCCTTCCTCTCAGGCAATGTTTTTTGGATTTCTTCAGGGAATTTATTTTCCTTTAGCCAACATTATGGTTTCTTCCTCTTACACTCTAGTCCATCTGGCTAAAGGAAACCAGCCCACATAAGTGAGCCATGCAATAAAATAGACCAGTACAAAAAGCCGTAGCAGATATGTCCTTAAAATCTATCAATGGATTACTCCAGAATAAAAAAATCAGAATGTGCATGAAGTGGTTCACAAGTGATGCATAAACTAGGGAGAAATACAGTTCTGATGAATTAATGTTTTGAAAAAAACAGTTCAACCATCCTAAAGCTAATTAAGAACTGGGGATTAGTTCTTGCCAGTTGTTTGCTGTGAGAATTTTCTTTGGGTTGAGCAACGGAGTGAAAACAAAGTCTGATCCTAAAGGTGGAGTATTCTCTTCTTGGGGCACATACAAAACTCCCAAGTGCAGTTACCCATGTCCATGAAGATAAGACCAGCAGTGTTTTTACAGTAATTCTGGAATCCTTGTGCACTTCTGAGTTAATTACCAACCACCCAGTAACTACATACCCCAGTGACAGAGCCAGCTGCCAGGCAGTGTCCTCTGATATTCCCTCAGAGCCACCTTTTTAGGCTGTTAAGACAATCCACTGCTAACATTGGTATGGATCAACTTCTGAGGCCTTAAACTGATTCCAGTATTAATAAATAAAGCCTGCAGCTACAAATCTGCTCTTGGTTTTTGAAATGTGAGCATTATTGATTCCTTCATAATATTCTATTTGGGAATAGACTGTTTGAGGCTACTCAGGGACTTTGAAACGAAAATCCTTCAGTGTCATCTGGTCATTATCCTGGTGATAGAACAGTAGGAAAAGGGAACAGAGCATTTGAGGTACGTCAGTTGCACTGAGTTTAATCATCTGCCATAACCTCATCATATACTTCCTGCAGTGCATTGGTCAACCTCCATCCTAAACTGATGATGATATCCAGGCTGCTATTACAGAAAGTTGTTCTATATTGAAAACTTTGAGACTTCTTTTCAGTTTAAAATTATTTCTGATGAATATTCAGCTGATGTATGTGCCACCACACTTCTTCATTTTAAATAGGTCTTCTACTTCTCGTTGTGCATGCTCTCATGTATTCATAAGCAGCAGTCATACACCCTTTCCAGTCTCCCAAAGTGAAGACTGACATAAGACAGACTTCTAACACTTTCCATGGAATATGAGTCATTCATTCCTCATCTTAGCTTGGGAATGCAATCTGAGTCCATGGCATTTCGGAGGCCATTTTAGCCAGGTGAGATAACCAGGCGCATTCTCACACTATGCTGTGTTCCAGCTTTGTTCAATGACCTTGGCACAAAAAAAAGTCTGTCCCCAGCGTAGCCCAATTCTTTGAGTGCTGCACTGCTGAATGTCCTGCCCTCCCAACACAGGCTCTTCATATCTATCTTTTAACCACCTCTGTGCATCCACATTAGAGTTTTTCTGCCTCTCCCTACTTTCACCCCTTAAAGACATTAGACACATATGACAACAGTGATGGAACTTGTGCAGAGATCTCACGCCCACCAAATACAAATAAAATAATATGTTGCAGTACCTGCTGTTGGTGAGATAGTAAGCTATTTTTTCCTTTTTTATATCTACTGCAAGAATCTTCTTCCCCCACATTTGTCCTAAAGTCATGACTATTCAAATTCAGCATAACTTGTTCCTAGTTACTTTGATAAATTCTTCATATTCCTAAATACCCATCATCTCATGTTACAGTTCCCATTTTTATAGATTTTGCTCCCAGACATGAAATTTTGTCAACTGATTCTTCTTCCAAAATTCTTTTTTTTTTAAATCAAGATTAACCAAACTATCTTGAAAGTTTTGATTTCCACATTTTACTTCCTACTTTGACTGTAGGAATGTCTATTTTCATGCATTCAATTCTGTTCATATTCTACCTTTGGCCTCAAATAGTCATCCCAACTTTCCATTAAAAAATGAAATCTATTAATTCAGGATTGTCCTAATTGCTTCAATTATTATCTCTGTCTCATTATCAGTTTTCCTTTTTCTTTGGGAAAATAGCAGATTCCTTATACCTTCTTCCTTTCAGGCTTCCTCTGCCTTTACATTCTTAGTTGCTTTAGTTTATCTACACTTGCTCTTTGAAACTCAATAGCCTTATTTACAGAATAACCTTAATTTACTCTTTCCTCCACTGTACAGTGAATCACTTATATTAGCAGCATAAAGAGTAAAATGCTTACCAAATGGAAAAAAGATACTTTCCATGTTTTTTTTTTTTTTTTTTTTTTTTTTTTTGTGGTGTGAAAAGTTCATTAAAAATGAAAGCACAAATTATTATTAATTTTAGGGTAAGTTTATCCTATTTTGGCATTTTTTAAGACAATACAACAGCTCCAGGCTGAAAGCCTCTGCATTTGGCTTTCATCATGGCATTCTCTGAAATGAATCCCTCTTATATCAAGGATGACTGAATCCATGAATGAAAGTCAGGATGACTAATTACCAAGAAAACTGCTATTCAAAGGGAACACAACTCAACCCGTAATTAACAAAACTCTAATTTACTTCTATCTATGAGAAATTAAGGCAGTATGGGTTTCCTTCTTACCAAGATCAACAGATAATCCAAGACAAATTTTTGAGCATGTTGTATACTTTGCAGGAAGTTTACTGATTAAACATATTTGTTAATTTTCAATTCTGACAGTTCTAAGAATTATTTTACATATGCAAGCAGAAGACGTAACATTCTTCTATGGCAGCAGCAGTGCACAGTGCAGGCAAAATATTTTAGGAGATTAATAATAACACAGGTTAAATATTTTTTGAAGTTAAATTTCAATTTTAAACTTAATCTCTGCATTAATTCTTTTTGTGATGCTGAGGTTTGTTGAGACAGAAAATTGCTATTATCCATAATCTGAGTGAAATAATTAGCCAGTCTCTGTCAGTCACATTTCAGCAACTCCAAATGATTCCCTACATTGACAGTCTTACTTCCAGGCCAAAAATGTATTAGTTTCAGGACCTGGAAACAGCCAGCTCCTGATTTTAAGAAATAATCACCCATCATTAGTGTCCTTGAAAACACCAGCAGAGAAAACAGATCTGGATGTAGAGCAAAGAATTTCTGTAGCAAGCAGAAATAAGACAACAACAGAATTTAGAACAGCATAAAAGAGAGAACTTGCAGAGCTGACATAATTTTTCCAGGCTCAGTCAGCTTTGGAATGAAATGAAGGGATATTTAGAATAAAATCCTCATTTGACCACATTTGACCATTTGTCCACAGTGAACACTATTCAGAAAACAAATTGGGAAGCTCTCACATGGTGCATAAATTAAAGACGGTCTTGTAAGGCTTAAATGTTCAAGTCTGTTGCATGTTTTATAAAACAAGGGCCTTGTATAACAAATCTTAGCTTTAAAACTACAAAAGAATTCTTTATAAATTAACTAGTCATCCCACTTCTTACATTAGTTCTGAAGCAAAGACATTCCTTGGATGTTGCAATCACACTATTAAAAGGTAAGGGAATGTCACTGAGTTTTTTTCTGAACTTCATGTTGTGACTAAATGGTGATAAAATTCTTCCCAGAACTTCTGTAGAAAGCATTCTAGGCAACAGTCCCATAGTTCATCTGTGTTTAATAAAATTATTAAGTATGTTTTTGAGAATTACTGTGTAATAAGAAATGTATCTCACATGACAATTAGCATTATTTTTTTCATGCCAAATTAAAGGCTTAAGTAAGGTAAAAGTAGATAGGACCCAAATATCCCTTTCTGGCTTACACGTGGCACCTTGTAGGTTAAGCAAATCACTTATTCAAATAAGAAAAAACACATAGCTACCTGAGAGACTGCACTGAAAATGCACCAAATACTACAGAAGTCAGGTCATAACCTCATGCAATCCCAGACTTTATTTTAGTAATTAAAAAAATAAAAAATCCTTTTAATAAACAAGTCTTCCAGCCCAGATCACCTAGCTGAAAATGTTCCAAACTCATTATTCTCAGCCTTTTCTCTCTCTCTGTGCACTGGACCAGATGTTGCCACTGTCATTCCACCAACACTATTCCTTGCACCAGATTCCAGTTTCGTTTCTAGTCCTGCAATGGAGAACCTGCAATCTTTCTCATCCAAAAAAATTTAGAAGAAACATTCTAATCTGAATCCCATCTGGTGATGGGTGGCATTCCTCCTTTTTTTTATTTTTTTTTTCTCTTGGAAACAACCATCCAAACTTTTTAAAGCCTTGTTTTCAAAGGCTACCATGTTTTCATAAATAAGTTATTATTCATTCCACGTATCTTTTGTTTAAGGAAACGATGAAAAAGGCTGAAAGTTTACAATCAAGTGTTTCTGCAGCACATGAGTCATTAACTTCCATGAACATTGCTAAGGAAAGTCTTGTTTCTAGTGGTTCCTCCCCCTCCAGCTGCTGCTCTGGCTGGGCTGCGCCTGCGGCTTGGATGGCGGCTGTGAATGCTTCCTGCAGGACTGGCACGACTCGCAGAGAAGGCAGCGAGCATCGCTATTTCCTTTAACGTCTGCAGCCAAGGAAATGCTCGGACATGTGCTCAGTCGGCTGGCCAAGGCTGTGCTGGCAGCAGGGCAGGCAGCCAGCCCCAGCGCACGAAAAGCTGCCCACGGATCGCGGCCCCACAACCGCCCCGCGCAGCCGCCCGGCCTCGCCCCAGACAGATGTTGGCTCACCTGTGGTGCTTGATGGGCTGGGCTCCTCTGTCAGGAGACAAGGCCTCTGGGAAAGACTGCGGGCCTGAAAAACTAGACTCCATAACCTTGTGCAGAATGGGCCCCGGATGCCTATCTGGTTTTGAATACTGTAGCAGAGAGAATAAAATTAATTAATACTCACAAGACAAAGTACACTGTTGATGCTATTCACTCTGAATTCACATCAGAGGGGGGTAAGAAGTGCTCCAGTGCATTTTTAAATCAAAATTAGGCATTGCAAGTAACACATTCATTCAGCATTGTTTACGCAGCAGAAAGGGCTAGTAACCATTATTCCCACAACATTCTGCACATCAAAACACTCATATCAGCAGTAGCAGCAAAATTACAGACTGATCTGCCCATAATGATGGGAACAATGATCCCTTTGACTAGAAGTCTGTTTTTGTGGCTGTCCATGCAGAGACAGATCACAAAACATATCTCAGAGGGCAGTCAGCAACTTCTTGGGTCCTTTGGTGATTTCAGTGAAACACTGCATTCATCATCAGCATGTACAACTATGAAAACCAAACTGAAGCAGCACTTGTGTCATCAGATAAGTAAGAAAAATATTTGAATCCTATCCACAGAGCCAGATATCTTTCTGAACCAGTCTGAAACTTTTGACCTGGGAGTATCTGTGCTAGTAAGAACAGTGTAAACATAATTCTTCTTGTGGCAGGTGTAGGCATAGGGCAATCTCTAGGCACAGAGTGAGACACAAAGGTCTGCAAAGCAGACACCAAACATGAAGAAGAACATGACGAAGAATTTGTTCTTCTTGCTTGGTGACTCAACTGCAATTTCAAAAAAAAGAAAAAAAAAAATCTCAACCTGAATGGAGCCATAAAGTTGAAGTGTAGAAAAAGCTGCACCTGGGCTTGTAAGAAGAATCTATGTTGTCAGTAGTCACTGAGCAATATCTCCAAGATATGCAAGGTTAACTCACATTTCCACTCAGGTGTGAAAAATTAAGCACTTTTCAGACTTTTTACTTTGCATTATAAGGACATTCACTAAAAGTAATAGGTCTGTTTTCCTTTTGCCTTGTATTTTAGTACTAGACGCCTAGATATCCATGCTATCTTTAAAATAGATTGGTATTGTGGCAGCAATTACACAAGTACATATTTTAGAAAGAAAATACAAATTAAAATATTGGAAAAATTTACAGTGGTGAAAGTGTCTTGTTATGATAAAATAGCATAAAAAATTATGGAGAAGATAGTAAGCATTCTTTCAAAAGACTGTTCTTCATACTTATTAGTTTTGTCTAACAAAGGACCAATAACTCTTTAAAACAACAGACTATTATTTTCTGACTCTCACTTATCTACATTTCTGTAGACTTCAGCAAGATCAAAAAGGAAAGTCATAGAAGGATATTCTCTTTTAAAAATAGGTTACATTGCACTTTTAGTCCAGCCAGTCATACTTCTTATGACCAATTCCTATAGATAAAATAACAGCTCTTCAGATTTTTCTCCACAGCTCTTCTCCCTCTTTCTGTTGAGTGAAATAGCCATGGTAAAAACAGGGTCAAAATCATCATTTTCATGCTTCTGAAGGCAAAGCTGTGAGTGGCAATATGCAAAATGGTGCTGCATGCATGAAGTTAACACAACAGAAATAATAAGAAACATATTCCACTCCCATTTCTTTCAGTTACCATGATCTTAGATGTCACTTATAAATGTTGTAGATAAAATATTCAGACAGAAATATGGTTTTTAAGGTACTCGTGTCGCTGAAGGTTTTAAACTTTAATAGTTATCCTGCCATCTGCAGAAATGAAACTGGCTTTGATTTCTGACCTGAATAAATCAATTTGAGCTATGTAAAGAATGGCTTCCTAGTGCCAAGAAGCTATTTCTGTCCTTTTTTTGAGTTTGTCCATGATACAAAATTGAAGGCCTGAATGGCCTACATGACCATGAGCATGAAGTGGATCATGAAGAGCAGAGATAAGCTGTGCCTTTTGCTACATCGGTGCTCCAGGTGGATGTGGGCTGGAGCCGTGGTACACAGAGCCTTTCCTCATCACAGCTGAGGAACACCAGGACCCCAGAAGCTGCTCTGATGCCGATCAGCAAACTTTAATGAAGGTGCAGCACCCAGCACTGCTCAGGCAGAGTCTACAAAGGGTTTTTTCCCCCCCAGCTAAACATTTTTCCCCTTTTTTAGATACACCACTTAATACACAATTCCTGTAACAGTCGTAACACTCATTACAATGAAAACGTGAATTACAGTTTAAATAGAGGTGTGAATATACAGGGAATTCTAACAATGTAATTGAACATATCTGGATGTACCATGCTATTCACACATTTGAATATATTTAAATGCAGTTGGCTTTATTCTCCTTTGGCTTAATTCCAAGTGCCACATCCCTTCTCTAAGATCACCTCTGAAGAAAAATACCTTCCTACTTTTTTGAAGAGCTTACAGCAGTATCAATTGGTGCCCCCAGAAGTACAATATGGGATCGTTCCCCAGCCATGTCCCAGCAGGGCTCATCCTGCTGCTCTCACAGCTCATTTCTCACCTGGGCTGAGCTCTTTGGAAGCCTCTGACTGTTGTGAGCTGCTGAATATTCTCCATGATGGAGAATGAGCAGTGAAACCCTTTCAAAGGCCTGTTCCAGTAGACTGAAAGCATCACTGAAAGCTTATCTGTATTTGTTTTTTTTTTAATGGTTTTATTGCCTTCTTGGTTAATTATCTGTGCTTGTTTGAGCAATTACTGAAAAACACTGAGGCATATGGCTAAATAAATTAAAGAATAATGATAGCTTTAAAAAATATTTTGCAAATTTTCAATTTTTCATTGTTTCATGGAGAAAATAATCTATTACATGCAATTATGCAACTCTCTGACAATAAAAATTCCACCCCCTGCTAGTTAATGCTAAGTGAATCTGTGAAGGCAGGCTGAGCCAGGAGACAAGAAAATCAGCCTTTGTCACTGACCTGCTGCATTACTGTGAGCACATAACTCCTCTGCTCCACGCCTTGAATTCCCTGTTCTGAAATGTAGGGCTCAGGGATAACAAATGCCACTCGAATGCTACAGAGAAGCTTGACACTGTTGTTCTGGTGTTATGCACACCAAAACACCCAACCCTCCCCTGGGCTTTACTTAGCTCTTCCCCCTCAGTGATTCCCCCAAAATAGTAAAAGGCCCAGACATTCATGTGGCATTGGAAGAGAGGTGATGTGGGGACCCCATTTCAGAAAGAACTGAGAAGGCAGGGGGTCAGCTCTAAATGACAGTCAGAGAGGTTGCCTCAAGGGGGAAAAGAGACAGTGATTTTTTCTGGTGGGGCTGAGCTTGCACAAAAGCTCATCAGGTGGTACATTTAACATCTTTACTGCTCCCCTATGCTCTGTGTTCCTTGTTGCCAGCACTGGCTCTAGGCAGAGCACTGCAAATTCACGTTTGTCTATTCTGGCCGCTCTTCCTAAGTACCCATGTGATACAGGAATGGGAAATGTGCTTTTGATCTTAGATGATAAATCAAATGGTAATTGAGGTAAAACCACAGAGTAATCCTTTAAAAGATTTAAAGTACCTCTTGCTTGACATATATTAATTGCATTTCTATCACAGTGACTGAAAAGATTTTATTTCCTACTACTATGAACAAAAGACAACAAGATGCAAAAGGAGCATTTTTTGTCCCTCGTTTTAAGAATTTCAGAAACCTGGAGCTAGTGGTTGCAAGCTACTAGAAACAAGTGTAGTGAAAACTGAAATGACACAGTACAGCACGAAAAGCATATTAACCCCCTCAGAGGGAAAGCGATGGGAAATTAATAGATCCCCTTGGTACCATAGGAGAAAGTATTAAAAACCACGAGGATGAAAAAGGCCACTTTAAAAAGCCACGATAATTCTCAGAATCACTGATGGAATGTCAAGGTTTCAGCTGACTCTTTTTAGTTTTTTTTTCCATGATATATTTACCAAGTTGTGAGAATTTGAAAAGAAAGCCTCTATTATATGTGGAAGAAGCAGGTAGGAATCAGGAACCACCTCACCTCCTCCTGCCACCTGCACGGTGTGTGAGGGTGCACCAGGCACTTGCCTTTCTAGATGGGGAAAATGACGATTTCCTTCCTTTTGACTATGTGGAGACCTAACTGTTTGCTGCAGCCCTTTAAATAGCTCTGGAAAGGAGGTTGCTGTCTTTGGGAAGGGATACATAACACTTGGGAAGCCCTAGGTTTTATGTATTAGGTGAAATTAATCTGAATCTCCTGTGTACCTCAAAGATGCTGAATTAAAAGCTGCCACATCTATCTCTTCCTGGCTGAAGAATTATAGCAAGATTACCAGTGCATTAGTCTTTAAATCCAAGAGGCTAGAAACCCTAGCAAGAAACACCTAGCAAGAATTTAAGTGTGTTGCTGCCAGAATGTTTGGGAAAAGCAGTGGACTTGGAGGAGATTCGGGCAATCCTAGGAGCTGTGTTCAAACAGATATTTATGAATCCTTCTTACAGTACACAGTATTTTTCACCTAATTTGTACCTCTAAGAAAATAATGAAATCGCTACGGAGGATAAGACTTGTTACAGATGAGCACAATTACCAGTAATGAGCAGCAGGACTTCAGAGAGAACACAGCTGTCCTGACAAAATCCAACCCTTTATTTCACTTTCCAGAATCAAAATGCAGCAGAGGCAGGGAGTGGAGGCCATGTAATACATTTGAGTGTGGGAAGAAAAATTACTTCACTGAGATTGGTCAAGCTCTTTATTTCCACAAACCCCTTGAAACCCTGTCTGCTATACGCTGGGCCTTGGGAAATAAGTTAAACCTCCTTCTAAAGCAACACATTTGGAAAGATAGATGGACCCTTTACTAAATATAGCAACCTCTCAGTCAAAAGGTGATGGCTCTTTCAGAACAGTCATCAGAAATAAGGAACCTTATGCAACTTTTCTCAGGTCTCCACAAAAGCATTCTCCTCCGTGGAAGAAGAAAGAGCTGTGTGAAAAGCCTGCAAGCATCACCGGGTCTATTCAAAAGAGACAAGGGAAAAATCCAGGAGAATTTTCTAAGGAAAGATAGAAAGGTTACATAAACGGCAAAACTCTCTTGCTTGTAGGGGGAGCACGTGGAGTGGGAAAAGAAACAACTTCCAGGATTACCTAAACCAAAATGCCAGACTGGAGGAGTGGTCTCCAGAAAACAACTGCCCTCATATATTTAGGTTTATTTGTTAGCTCCTGGAAATGAAGAGAACTAGGATTTCTCCCCAGGCCCATGCAGGGGCAGCTGCAGACGGGAATGGCAGAGGGATCACATCTAGGCTTCCTGATCCCCTTTCCACCCAGCAGATATGCCCCAGGCAGATACACTGTCTCTGAGGGGCAGTCACTCCGCCATTCTTACAAAATATCTTTCCAAAGTCCCTTTCCTGCTGCCCTGCCAAACCCCTGTCCTCCCCCCCACTCCAATCTGGCAAGTTTTGTAAATATTTCATGAGCTGCCTGCATGCATTCCTGCACTAAAATCTTCCTAACAATAGAAACTGTTATTAAACTGTTACACTACATCCTGCACAAGGTCATTCTGTTTTTCTTCCTTCCTATCTTCCCAAAGGGAGAATGCATTAATGGCAAGGAGAAAACAGTTGCCTGCAAACAGCCACAGGAACAAGAAAATGGTGTGTTAATTACCAGCACTCATAATGTCAGGCTGAACAGTATTAAAAACTGAAAAGCAAATTTGGATTAGAATAGTAAATATAATGACGGTGTTCAGTATCTATGTCCAGAACCCATGAACTGCAATTTCAGCCATTATGGCTATGGTTACGGCAAAAGAAAATGACAAAGGATCGCACTGAAATGCAGTGAGGAAATGGCAAAGAGCATAATCTTAGTGTTAACCAAGGCTTATTTCAGAGGATAGAACAAAAGGATCATGAACTTTACCTTTTGTTGCCATCATTACAACCAACAACACTCCCAGTGGCTTTACTTTTAGGGGCTAGAAATAATATAAGGCTGAATTAACTGAAAGTGATAGGAAAAAATTGCACGAGGTTCCTCAAACTGTGATTATGTCAATTTAGTGGAGCTATCTCCCTTCTTGAAAGAGCACATTTTTACTCAATTACATATATAGGAGAACCAAAATGGTGTTCCTACAAAACAGAGCTTTTAGTAAATACAAGCAATGCTCTGACAGCCTCTGTGTCTTAGAAGGGAGGCTCTGCTTGCTCCAAACTGGTTAAAAGGGCTTAAATTTACATGTGAATTAATTGGATGTAAACTAGGAGTTGAGAAATCTTTGGTTAAGTGAGCATGAGTGCTCACTTTTGCTGAACTCTCAGTACTTTGATGGAATCTGGCAAATAAGGTAGTTATTCCTTTAAGCAACACTAACATACTTTTTTTTTTTTAAGGAGTTAATAATTTAGAAAGGTTTTAATACATCTTTTATATTTTCCTATTATATTGCTACCAGGATCCTTCTTCCAAAGGCTTTGTTCCAAGTAAGACAGCACTGACTGTGCGTGACCAGGGGAAGGAGAAGGACATATACTGCAAAATACCTTCCTAAAAAAATACCAGGGCTAAACAAATTGGTTGTCTTCAAGTTCCTTATTTCAAACACGCTTTACATATTTCATGATTGTGAGACTGTAATGACTTACATATAATTATATTCAGAACATGATTAAATATATTTCAAATTTAGCTTGAACAGACTAATTTCCTTCTGTAGACTAAAGTACCTTTAACTAAAGACCCAGAAAAATGAGACCATCTGCACGGTCTTCCCTTGGGCATTTGTTTACATGCGTAAATTTAGTTCTAGATTTTGAATTTACTCTGAATTAACTATGACAGATCTCTATGTTTTTTCATGCAGGTTCATAAATTATTGGAAGGCATGAAATTACTCAAGTTCAAGGACCCCCACCACACATACAGACATGTATGACCTCAGGTATTGCTGGAAACTATACCAGTAACGTCCACTGCTGAATGCAGATCTGGGGGGCTCAGCAAAGTCTGCTACATGAACAAAATGCACCAGGATCCATTGAAACAACTTTAGAAAAAAATCTCTGCTTCCCATTAAGGGGCCTGATAGAAAACATTTTATGAAAGAGGTGAGAATTGTGATTCCCATTGCTCAGATGTTAATAGCAGCATGACGATGTGCTGCCATCAGCAGCAGGAACTCAGCCAGGCTATTAAGTGCTGTAGCTGGCAGGATTACTTACATTTTGCAGCTGGACTTGGCTTTGTGCCATACACTCCGACTTTGCCATCATGCTGGAAGCATTTAGGCTGTAGGTTTTCCTATTTTGTGTTTCTTTCAGCTGTTCGTGAATTTGTTTTGTTTGTTTCCTGCAGAGAGAAAAAAAATCCATGTAAGAAAGAGCTTGCTTGATCTTCTGCTATAGCCATGGTACTTTCATAGCCATAGCTCCCTTTGCTTAAAACTTCACCATACCAGATGAGCCAGCTGAGCTAATTCACTGATGTCTGATATTCCAATGCAGAGGTTGTTTCCTGGCAAGGCTCAACAGAGGGGAAAAAACCCTCTCTTAGGTTTTAAAATACCTTCTATTCTCAGATTACTATAATAGTGTGCTTGTTGTGCTAGTGCAGTTTTGTAAGATCATCTATTGCACATTTAACAATAGCTTGCAAGTCAGTCTGAATAACAAAAAAGCATTTTGCTGTGATTTGGGACAAAGGTTTTGGCAAATGAAACAGGCATTAGCCCCCGCTGGCTATAAAAATGGATGAAGAATCAAAGATTTCTGCTGGCTGATTAGACTTGACCTATAACACATCTTGTATAGAACAGCTTCTGCTTATATGCTTAAACCTGGAAAAAACACCAGTATGGCCTCCGAGGCCATGTTTTTGACTTATTATACTATAACCCACCCTGCCAAAGCTAGGAATACGACTAGAAGAATCCTTTGCATTATTCAGGAGATAACTAAACTGTTAAAGACTTGCTGTTTCTGCCACACTACACTGAGTGGGAGTGACAAAACAGTTTTTAAGTTCTGCACATGACAGAGGATATGAGACAGCAAACTTTAAATATTACTTTTATCTTCTACAAATAATTATCTCAGCTTGGCAAAAACTGTTAGCAAAAACATTTAAGGTCTTCTATCAGTTTCCTTTTTTTTTTTTTTTTTTTTTGTTTGTTTGTTTTTTTTGTTACAAGCTGCATTGTCTATCAGTTTTAAGCAATTATGAGCAGAAAACTCCACAATACAATTTTAATTCTTTCCTTCCTTCCTGGCTTCCCTTCTCTCCCCAGAGAGAGAATGGCCTTGGAAACAACCCAGTAATGTCAAGCACTCACCAGCAGCAGCATTTCATTATGCCACCAGCAGGTTTTGGACAGCAACTGATGCCAAGGCAAATTTCCAAAGGAAGTGATTTCTGGCAAGTATTGATAAGAGATAAAGAAAATATGGCCTTCCTATACTGAAATTTAAATTTTAGCAAGGCAGCTTCAGCAGCATTTTGAAATATTTCTGGTGATTTGATTGTGGAAAGCCTTATGACATCATTAAGATTGATAGGATCTTGAGTCAGGCAGGGAATTTGACACTGAATGAAGTGTAAAATTAATTTTAACTGTCGAATCTGTGTCTGCTGCTGGAAGGTATAAGAAAGCAGAGAAAAATGACTTATGTGTTCAGTGGAGGGGCCTGTGAGAGAGGACAAGTTCCCTCCATATGAAAGTAAGTGGTGAGAAGTATCACAGTTCAGACACTCAATTTTAATAACATAATTTGTAATAGTTTTTGAGTCTCTTAGTTTTGGTTCAGTACAACACAATGCAAGCATTTGCTTAAATTCAACAAATTTTAAGTACCTGCTTAGAGGTATTTGTTACAGCTTGTTTCCTGAGTACAGGTAACAAATCCAGGACTCCAAGCACCTTTTAGGCTTTCTACTTGCATCCTATTTTGAAGCAAATGTGAATGAATTTATATTGTAAGCATGTTAATATGACAGGCATGTTTTGAGTATTGCTAGGAGCTCATAATTAGTAAAATTTATGAGTAGAGGTAGATGAGGAAATAATTTTGCAAGCACAAGAAACTTTCAAAATTTTCTTTAGCCAAAAACTGTAGAGTTAATACTGGAATAATCTGAATAGATATAGAATCTGATGGAATATAGTGTCAAATTAAATTAGTCAATTGAGTCTGAAACATCTCTTTTAAAAATATCTTTAATATCCACTAATTTTTGAATCCCGTGAAATTGAACAATTTCATCTGTAGAATGTCTAAATAAGCTCTTCAGCTTCTCATAAAATTCCAGGGGAGATTCACAAAAACAACTTCAGCATTTTTACGAACAACTATTTTCTGACCAGCTAAATTCCATACACCGAGGAAATTAGTTCCTCTATTCCTATGTCCCACTGGAAAACCAGCCCCTTCCATGTTGGTCTCCAGAATGGTTATGGGATATTCAGGAATTTTATGCATGACTTCTTGTGAGTTTTGAACAATGACAGTGAAACGTGATCACAGCATCAGACTAGGAACCTCTCATATACATACAAAATGACAATTTAATCAGGAAAATAACAAACCAATTTTTGGATTTCTTTAGAAAAATAAATAGAGTTATTTCAATATTTATACACGTGTAAGTAAACTGCAAAAAATCAGCTTTGCTACTGCAGTCTTTAATGTTACAATTGAAATTCCTGAAGGTAATTTGCTGAGGAAAACAATCCAATTATTTCCGTTTATGTTCATGCAACCTAACATTAATATCAGGTTTGTGCATATTCATTTTGCCAAACCATAGGATGCACAGCTATAAAACTAGAAACCATTAATAATTCAAAGTTACTTGCTGATTAATAAATTTATTTTATAATTTTTGTTTTCAAAACAAATGGGCCTTATGTGTTCAACTTTAGAGTTATTTGGCAATGAAGTATTCTTACTTCAGCAAGAAATAAAGTCACTAGTCATTTGTAAAAGTCTAAGCTGTAAAGGGCAGCCCATTACTGTACTTCAGAAGCTTTGGCTTCATCTGTTGCTAACACTTCGAGCACTCTCTTGATTAACTTAAAAGGAATAATTGGAAGGGCATAGAATTTAATTATAGTCCTAAATTTTCTCAGATTGAATCTATTTTAAAAAAGGACTTTTAATTCAGTGGCATATAGGGAAGTGCCTATTTCTAGCAGCTGGCATTATGGAATTGTCAGACTAAGTAAGTGAGGGTCAGGATCTTCATGGAAACTTTTCTCTTAATGGATGCACTATTCAGAGTTTTTATATCTGTTAGCAGTATTCTAAATTTTTTGTACGTCAAACGAAACCACAAGATAACCCACATGCAGGAATGCTTTGGCAATTCTTAAGCAGTCGGGGTACAGATGCCTTAAAAAGAAGCTCCCAAAACCCTGCTGACTAAAAGCTAACATATGATAAGTGCTGAGGCACTTCAGATTTGTTGGGTTTTACACCCTTAAGACACTGGCCAATGTTACATTTACAATTTTACCTGGCCTACACGAGACTCAGTCTACTAGACATTTTTATTTCCTTTTTGGACAGCACCAGATGGAGCCAGAGTGTCCGGGACCAATCATCTCCTTGACTTGGACACTGTCTGAGGCCTCCTGACTGAACCAGAGGGGCTCCTTTTCTCATAACCCTCCGAACTTCAGTTCCCAGAGTCTGGCACCAGCCCACTTCAACTCTCCTCAGTAACTCTCATATCTGTAATGCAGACAGAGCCCCAGACCCGACACCCCCACCTGCTCCTCAGTCACGACGCGCTATCGTTGTGCAAGTTCCTCTTTCAAGTGTTACTTCCGCTCATTATTCTCAGACTTAGCTCTCCTCACCACCTCATCAAAGCCAGGGTGTTTTGCAGGCTGTTCTAACCCAGCTCTCACCACCCCTTAAGGCAGGGCAAGACCAAGAGGGGCACTGAATTAACCGAGGGGCTTTTTATTCACAGTATGCTCAGGTCACTGGCTGCATGTTCTTCCTACTGACAAACCAATCCCGCCTCCTCTGAAACTCTCTCCTTCAGCAAAACCCTCAAGCCTTTCCAGGAAGATTCTCTCTCACTCTTTCTTCTAAGATCTGCAGATCTAAAATGCATAATGACATTTCTAATGGCAGTGCCAAAGTGGCTGTCTCTGCTCACAATTTACACTACAGCAAAGGAGTTTGCAGGGAGGAACTTCCCTGCCAGTCTGTCCTTCCCAGCTAGCATCACTGTCACACTGGATGTCCAGAGAACAATTAAACTAAATCCCCCAAGACATTAGAGTAATTCAGAAAAAATGTGAACCAACTCAAATCTTTACTCATGGCCTACCCCTGAAGTTTGAGGAGAAGAAACGGGGGTAAAAAAGACCTGGTGACCTTCTTTTTTTTTTTTCCCCAGGATAAAAACGTCAAATTATTTTTTTTAATAAAACTAAATCCTCATTAGATTTCCTAGACATTAAAATTAATTCTAGAAAAAGGGATTCAGATAAACATCCAAACTTTTAAATAGTGCCAACCTTCACATTTTTGATGCTCAGCCATCCTAACTAGCCTCATGCCGGTACTTTTTTATATTGAGTCCTGTTCTCTCATTAACTCCAGCTGGAACAGGAATTAAGGATGACCACCATACAGAACATATTTATTGATACAGGGGCAATGTCAAGCATGCCATGTAACTGCTATGAGGTTTTTGCAACTCAGATTACACACATTACAATAAATATTATAAAATAATATTCAGTTGGGAAGATAAAAGGATAGTGTGGACAGTATTTAACTTGAAAATAGTTTAGTCCAGATGATTTCACTATACTTGGATAGGTCAAAGTGCTTCTGTGTTGCAGACACTCATATGCATCTTCATCAACAGGCTGCTGTATTAGCTACAGGTTACAGATATCTGCAGAGGACTTGTTTCTGCATTTCTAACTTTACTTTTGTTCTCAGCATACAGAAATGGATATTCAGGGATGTGAAATGAAATGCAAAAAGGCGATGGTATGTTTAAGCTGTCATTTTCAGAAGAGCAAAGTGATTATTGCACTGATAGTAAAAGACATAAAATTATTACTGTCAAAAAAAACCCCCCAAAACCCAAACCGACCAAAAACTAGATATGACACAATCTATTCTTTCCTGATATCAGAAAATAGAAAGAAGAACACATACTGCTCCTGTTTACGTTTTGGGGAGGACTTAGTGTAGCCAGGGGGAACTGCTGAAGCCGGACCAGAGATAACAGCAACTTCAAAAGGAGGGGAGATTCTGAAGAACTCTAAGGCTGTAAAAAGGACAGCAGCTAAAAGCCAAACAGAGCAGAGGAAGGCTCTTACTTTGTTTTGAAGTAGAAAGCTGCACAAAGCATGCCCACCACGACGATGCCGAAGACGATGCAGGCAATGGACAGCACCTGGCGCTGGTACACCTCCTCGCTCTCTGTGGACAGCAAAGGCACAGTCAGGACAGCACAGAAAACAGCACCCGCAGAAAGGGGATTTCAGCACTCTGGACACCTCTTGGGTTCACTGATGATCGGCAGCTACGGGGGACTGGGCAGTCTGGGCTGGCTAATTCCGGCACAGAATGGATGCTGCTCCGAACCTCTCCTCTAGGTAAGGTTCAGGCAGTTGTGGCCTCCTTGGGACTTTTAGGAAATGGCCCCAATGCACTCTGAGAGATACATAATAATGACAATTGGGACAGTTTAATCTTTTCTCTGCCCTACAGGCTGTTTTTTCAGCTTTTCTTAACAAAGATTTTACCATCAATAGGATAAAGAGCTCTACAACCACAGAGTTTTTCTGGCTTAAGGAAAGAACCATCAGAACTCTTGTAATGTCCCACAAGAGTCAGAGTTCCTATTTAGCTAGCCCAGAAATGTAAGGGGTTTTTTGATTTGAATGGTGATTACAATGCCTTAGTCTCATGTCCTGAAGCTTATGCAAAACATGCCAGAGTGAAAAATTAACTCAATGAACTTGCATGGAACCCAATGACTATTTTGCTGTGAAGCACCAGATATTGCTTTGATGGGTGTTTATTTAAAAAAAAAAAAAATCTTTATAAATCTCACCATATTCTAAATAACTTTAAAAGAGAAACAGAATGAAAGTAAAAAAAAAAAAGAAAAAAGCTGAGGAAATAAGAGAAAACAGTCACTCATGACAGCAGACAGGAGCTGATAAGCAACTGGAGATTCCATTCACACATTTAATTCAACAACTCCTTGAGTGTTATATTTTATGTTTATTCCTTCAACCACTTTTCTAGTTCTAAGTGCTTACATGCCAAACAGATTGTTATTTTTTAAGATCAGTTTCTCCAAACACACAAACCAGTATTTTCATCCACATATTCCAGGTGGAAAGCCAACATACAGGATTATCAAAGCACAGCACAAGCACTGTACGCTGACAACCTGACATTTCCTTCCTAGGCTGGAGCTCCTCAGTGCACACACCCCCATCGATGTGAACATCAGGCACACATGTCAAGTAGGTGGCAGTAGCTCCAAGTTTGTAACTCTCAGGTTCATAACAAATATTGGATGAAAACACTGAAGCAAATCTAGGCAAATTATTAAAGGCTGTGTACAGTATCCTAATCAGTACTAATTATAAATTTTTCAAGAATGAATATCACAGTGCTCTTACTAAACATTTGGAATCTTAAACACAAGCATTTGTCTCTTGTAAGTCCCAGTTCTTTTTCTGCAAGATATTAAAAATAAAATTACGGTATAAAATCTTGATTTTTTTAAATTACTTGTCTACTTGCTCTCTCAAACAACACCACAGTGATACAGAAGCCATTCCAAAGACACAAAATGTCCTTAAGCTTCTGCTGACATTTCCCCATCATTTAAATTTGAAATTCTCGAAGTTGTATTTCTAAAATACTATCTTAAAAATAAAAAGAAGCAAGCAGACTTTTTACCTGTCTAAAATGTAACTGGAAAAACTGTAAATCCTGTCTGCATTGCACTAAAACTGATTCCAGTACAGCTTTAACCCTATTCCTCACTGGGAGGTTCAAAATCTGGATCTAGACAGTAAATCCTTACTGGCACTGAACTAAAGGTCTGGGGCTTAATGTCTTTTGGTTTTTCATATTTATTTGTTTGCTATTAAAGCAACTGTGCAAACTCAGTTACCCGCCTTGCATTTCCATAGTAATAACAATTTTGAATCTTATGTTGACGTAATCACACCGAAACTCATTCAAAAACTCTTCATTTCGGCAATTGTTAACCTGTTCTGCCTGAATACTGGAGTCAGCACCTACTGCCTAAGCCACCACCAAACCATACACAGCTATGAACTGCAGTTTCACTCAAAGATTCTATATAAATAACAATGAAAATATGTTTATGAAAATAAACTGATTTAAGTAATGTGTGCAAATAGGCTTAATTCTGATTTTCTTTCAACAGAAATCCTCATTAAATACTTTATTTTTTTTCTCCTGCTATTTCTTTTTGATAAATTGAGAGTTTAATGCAGCTATGCTCTTTTGTCAGTCCTGAATGGTGATCACTGCCTTGTTAAAGATGCTTTAGAATAAGCCTTACCAAGATAAAAGCAATTCAGAGACCAGACAATATTATCTCGCTAAACAACTATGTGAAGATTTAAGTTTTTTGTGTAGTCAGATTAATCCCTGTCACCAGCCTTCAACACATGCTGATCGATATTTTCCTTCCTTTTTGTTTACTTTGTACAGTGCATATTTAAAGAAGTACTTATCGATTACCTGTACTCCATTTCCCTAGACACTTTAGTTCATTTTTTTACATTCTTTAAATATTTTATTTACATATTGGATTCCACCACTTTTTGCCTCCAATATCTTTAAATATAATCAGTTTGGCATTTTTCCATTATCTAATTTTCCACGTTGGCTTTATTTAAAATTCACATTCTTACTAACAGCAATGTAATCTGTCTTTCTCTGCAAACTTGGAAGGTCTCCTCCTGGTTGCCTTCATCTCACCTCACTACTGTGCTAAGCACGGGCAGCACAGCTGAGATCCTCTCCAGACAAGGAGCATCAAAAACGGCCTCAATCTGGAGATGGCTGTAGCCAAGCACTGCAAAGCACTTGGGCTCTCACATAACAGAAACCTGTAGAAATTCAAAGTGCAGGAAAGAGAAGAACTGCAAATTCCTTCTCCTTCGCTCAAGGATTTGCATCAGCCGGTGCATACATGTATTTACATACTGAAACTAACTTCCCAAGGTAAACTGAAGTGTGACTGAAATGATAAGTCTCTCTTTATTCTCATATATTCATATATTCCTTGTGAAGTACATCACCTCAATTATAGTCTGTTGAAATAAATACTCTTGGGAGAGGATTCCTCATTTAATGAGCAGCCAAGAAAATATTTCTGCTAAAAAACAAAATATAAACTGCCGTGGATATTCCTGGATAATCCTCTTGAGGATTAAGACTACAGAACGTGAATTTCACCAAGCATTCAAATTACAAAAAATACACAACCTCTACTGAGAGAAATAGAACACACAGTGCTGAAAAGTAATGTAGTAATCTGTTTAGATGCAGACTGTTTTTTAAATAAAAATCACGGAAAGAAAGGTCTTCTTAGAATGTAAAGACAAGACAAACTCACACAAAACATGCGCCTGTGGCAAGGCTGGAAAGTCCCCAATCACTGTGTGCCCTGTTACATGTGGAGCCCATTCTCGATTATGCTATCGATTGTTTCCTGTTTTCCAACCTGCTACAAAATTTTCTAAGCTTATCTCACTCGTTTGCTGCCATTATAAAACAGAAAATGACTACCAGACTCATGGCTTACAGCACAGTTAAATTTCGTGTTCATTATGAAAGAAAAGTACACGTTACACTCCAGGTACTGGGGGCTGTACCCTGTTTGCTTTATGCACGTGCAAAGACCCACTGAAGCATACACATTCATCTTTCAAGGATTAAAAAGTGTAGGGTAGACACATTTTTCTCATGACTGTTATTTCTAAAGGACATGATAGCTTATTTATTGTACACAACCTGAAACTGGCCTCTTCTTTGTGACTTTATTATAAAAGGAAGAATGCTGGAACAATGTGGTCCTTGAGTATGATACTAACCATATTACTGAGAAAAAAAT
This sequence comes from Donacobius atricapilla, assembly GCA_013397315.1. Classification (NCBI taxonomy): domain Eukaryota; kingdom Metazoa; phylum Chordata; class Aves; order Passeriformes; family Mimidae; genus Donacobius; species Donacobius atricapilla. The sequence continues at coordinate 746,403 of WBMY01014653.1, forward strand.
TGTTAATTAAAAAAGATTATGTTAGGCTTTGTCAGCACTTAAATCCACAATATCACTACCAGCCAAAATCACTGGTTCCTCTGGTTCTATTGTGTGTTTTGAGTTGAAATATCTTTGAAAGGGATTTCAAATATGAAGAACAGCATTGCGCACGTGGCCTATACAAAACGATAACAAAACAAAAATAGTAACTTTCCCCCTTGTGCTTATTTCAATGGCTTTTGAATAAAATCTCAATATGGTCACAAGCATCACAGAGAGTAATTACTGACTATTCAAACCAAGCCAACTGAGAAATTACGACATTTACCATACAAATGCATTACTTAACCTTTGCTCTATGAAGAAAACCCCCCTGTGAAAACGAATAAACGTGCAGATTAATTTTTATGCTGAATTTTTTACTCCCAGCCCCAAAAGCACGAACCCTAAGAGCACCCAGCATCCCCTTATCTTCCTCACTCCCTTCTCCTAAAAGGACACACTCTGCATTACTGCAAGTAACATGCTATAAATAAATATGGGAAATCCTTTATCTTGTCATTATCTTGTCATTGGTATACATGAAACCAAATAGCTTTCCATGTGCGCAGAGCCAGCTTTCCCTCAACAGATTACAGGCAGCATGCAGGCAGGGCTTTGGGGTTTTTTGTCCCCATGCAAAAACTGAGCCGTGCAGAGGCAGTGAATTGGGCACTGTGACCTTTGCTGTGACCTCGCTGCCATGCTTTTGCATTTCCCTTCATGCCCTGCCCATTGCCTTTCCTGCCACACCTCAATTCCACATGGTATTGGAACATCCTGCAGAGCCAGAACCTCACTTCTGAAGTGAACCTCAAAAGTATAATCTGGCACTTAAATCTCCCTTTGGTGTCTGGCAGCCTCAAAGCCCCACAGGCAATGGTGGAGGAGGACTACATGGAAGGCTCATCCACAGTATCAAGCTTTTCAATAAAAGATGGATTCCCATAAATTAAAAGAGAGTAGTTAGAACATGTTTCTCAATATACTTAGATTTATGTGTGTGAGAAGTACTGAACTATATACAGCATTCTAAATTTAATTCATGAAGAGAATAAAAAAGCCTGCATGTTCCACAAAATCTGTGATTGCCTCAGCATCAGACATTCCACTCTCCCAAGAGTTTTCTCTGCTCTTACACTTGCAAAAACCTACTGTACAGATTCTGTGCCATATGCTGTGGCTTGTGCTAAGGCAGAGTGAAATGGCTGAGATGCTACAAGGCACAGTTCACAAATTTCTTCTTTGACCTTGGGTAAGTCAAGATCCTTGTTCTTTCTGTAACCACAAAGATATTACCTCATCCACTGCAGAGATTAACATGACAAAATGTAATATAAACATATTAACTTCTGAAGGAATTAAGTCTCTGCAAATACACGAAAAAGATAAACCCACCTCAGACAATTCTGTTCCAACATCTTTAAGAACATATGGATTACTTCACATGAAATATCATGATTTTTTGTAAGTCTCAGCTACTTTTAAAAGACACTGAGTTTTTTTTCTTTAAATCTTTTATCTGTCTGGGTAGAATTTCCCTTTTAAAAGGGATTCAAGACACTTACGTCCCCAAACCAGAAGCAGAAGTTTTTATCTGTTATCATTTAGAGAGGACAGAGCCAAGGTTAATTGCACAGATTCCCATCTCAGGCTGGAAACAAAGCAAGCTGACTTCTGCTGGCAAAAGTTCATAAAACATTTCATAGTTTTCACAGTGATTCTCTCTTGGGAAGAACTGTTCGATAATTCTGATTGTAACAAAGATGAACAAAATCATTTTCTTCTACTTGTGGAATGTCCACAGCACAAGGATCTTCATGAAAGCAAAGTGAAATAGATGTAGTCATTATATTTTACAACTGCATAATATTTACATTGTTTGACTACTGGCATTTAACACTGGGGAGACCATTTCCTGCATACACAGAAGACAGAAAAGGAAAGAAAGGCTGTTGAACATGTCTGACTAACCTATTTTGAGTACTCAATTCTATAGCATTAATGTTACATTGGCACTGGTTTGGCATGAGATTAAAAATGAAGCAATGAATTATGTGTAATGTTATAGACTCATCATGAAAAGGGATGCAAAGGTATGTGCTGGAACTCTGAGGCTGAGCTCTCAATTTTAGGTTGGTGAGTGAAAGGTGAAATCTCAGTCAAAAAGTAATTTAAAAAATCCTCAAATAAAATGAGACAAATGCTGAAGAGTTACCTAAAAAAAAAAAAAAAGAAAAAAAACCTATAACCGTACACAGCTCTTGTGTTGTCTGTGGTTACAGCAGGAGTGAAGGTGCCAATATTCTTAGTAAGTACTACTTGTTAAAAAGTGAAAATTTGATTAGCACTTTCAAACAGCAAGATCTTAACTCTGAAGGCAAATTAATTTAAACTTGCATATCCTAAGAAACTATCTTTTCTGTTTATCAGCAGGTAGCTCGGGATTTGTGCAAGCTACATCCAGAACTCAAATCTAACAAACTCGCAAAGCCATATCTAAGTACATTCACTGCAAAAAAATCATTAAATTTTAGGCTTGAAACAGCCCCATAGGAAGCTCAGGGATGAGAGGTACCTTTCTCATTTTAAGAAAAATTCGTGTTACAAGTTCTTTTGTATTGACAATTTACAAGTAAAAGAAACCAACTCATATACAAACTTTATCAATTTTCATTTTATTTCCAAGATGGATAAGGTCAGTCACTAACCAAATTCACTACCTAAATCTCATCAGTTCTCTGTGTGTGAGTGCTAATTTTCCTTGCTGAACAATTCAGTTTTAGAATTTATTACAGCAAATATAAGTTTCTCCAAGACTTTCTACTGCTGCAAAAATAAACCCAGTAAGCCAACCTGTAATACATCTCTATTATATACTAATAAGAATTAAAATTACATATGAACCTTTCTTTTTATCTTATTAATTTTTGATACACTTGAATATACACGTTTAAACTTGAGTTTTCTAAGTATAAGAGAAAGATAAATATGAAGGCCATTCTTCCTCCCTCCCCAAACTTAATTTTTGGTGTGGACATAAGGGAAAAAAATTTATCTGCGTAACAGAGGCTGACAGATAATCTCTGGTGATATTTTAGACAATGAGCACGCTGAAAAAAAACTTATGATAAAAGGGTAAAGCTGTCTAAGACTGTGATCCTCTGGCAGTAATCTTCCTGTCTGATGGCTGCCTGCACTTTTGCTGATGTGTGAAAGGGATAAGCAGCTAAGAAACAGCCCCCTAAGGAGCAGGAGTCCCACAGGAGAGAAACTGGATAGCTGGTGGGGAGAAAAAAAACACTAAAAGATCTGAAACATTTCATTTCTATTTTACATTAGGCCACTGTTGAGGACGTGTCTACTAAAATCCATCAGGGCACCGAAGAAATAGTATCAGAGTAATAGGATGTGAAATTATGGGCCAAACAGCTAGACCTCGACAAGATGAACTCTTGCCCTAAACACATGTGAAAGCTTGCGGATTTGAGACATAAAGCTACAGATTTCTGCAAGATCCTCCTGGGCAATAAGGACTGCACATGGCCCTGGATGCTGTGGTACTCCAGCAACTGAGTTGTAGTAGAGAAAAGCAATGAGCAGCTCTTGGCAGAAAAAGCAGGGAAGCAGTAGGCATTTTCCAAGAAACTCTTTCCCTTCCCCCCAAAACACCACATCATGGCCTAAAATGGAGGGGGCTGGCACCCCACAGAGCACCTTTGGTTTTTTGTCATCTGTTGTCCAGTACAGGAGGGCGCAGGCTAAAAATTACACTTGTCACTAAGCCAAACATACCCAGCTCAGTTGTAACTCCATGAGCCATCAGCATTTAACCCCATAAGCAGCCTAGCAGCTACTGGTTTCTGAACACAGAAAGCTCTACCCTTGCTACCAAAAATGAAAATTAAATAGAGACTGAGGACAGCAAGAGCAATTAGACACCAGTGAATACAAAAAGCCAAACCTTTACAGCACAATGAGGCAGGACAATTTAACCCTTTATTCTTCCACCTGGCAGAAACTTCAGAGCCCAATATCCCCTCTCTGTGTGCTTTTGCACGAGAGAACCCTGTGCTGTGCAAGTGCCTTTCCTGGCAAGGTGACGGAGGGGAGCAGGGAGAATTCACCATGAATGGGACAGCACCAGCAGCAGTGACTCATGCACCAGCCAGAAAATGCATGGTGATAGAGTAATACCAAAGTAACCAACTGAAAAAGCACAATGAAAGAAAATCCCAGTGGAACAAGAGGAGGGTTTTTAAACCTTTTCAGTGCTCTGCACATTTAGGTGGTGCAAAGCCTCTTTTATAGCACCCTTGCCTGCTAGTGCCTCAGTAGTGAATCAATAGCTAAAACTAATAGCTACTGGTTTTGGCTGGCACAGAGTTAGTTTTCTTCCTAGTAGCTGGCACAGGGCTGTATTTTGGATTCAGTATGAGAATTATGTTGATAACACCCTGATGTAGTTGTTGCTAAGTAGTGCACAACACTACTGAACTTTCAGTTAAACCCACGTGTGCACTAGATACCTCTGAGTTAATATCTGAAACTTCATCTACTCGATCTACCATCAAGTCTTACTCATTATGTGGCTTCTGCTGACTGAAAATCACAGCTCCAAGCATCTCCAATTTCTACTGCATGTCTTAGGGATGCAAAAAGCTTCAATGCATAAATAACAAAAGCTTAAAGAATGAAAAATATTACAACTGTATGGTGATTTTTTTTTTAACTAAATTGTATTTTTTTCCGGAAGGGTTTTGTTTTGGTGAAGTTTTTTTTCCCAGTGCTTAGGTTTCAACATACACTCTTGCAGGATATTATGTGCCAGGTCCTAGAGACCTTTCAAAGCATAGATTTCCCATGGAGAATATTAATATTATTCATGAAATTGGTAAGGCTGGAAGGGATCACTGGTGGGGTCAGCTGGTCCAACCTCCCTGCTGAAGCAGAATCATCGTGGCACAGGATTGCCTCCAGCTGGTTCTCTTGCTCACTCTCTGACAGAACTTGTGAGCTCCACAATTCTGTATGAGAGCCTAAAGTGTGTGTGTGTGAAATGGAGCAGTATCCTGCTCCAGAATGATGACTCATTCCTTTTTCCTATCTTAATTTTTGGCTGCTTTTTGACACTTCTCTACATCTTCTTTGATTCTGTTGCCTTCCCCGTCCTTATTTTTTATTCTAAATCTTATAACCACACACAGTTCTGCACTTTGAAAATGTCTTTGGTGTCTTATATTTCTCCCACCATCAGTATGAAAAAAATCTTTCAAAATGAAACTTTTATTCTGCCTTTATTCTTCTTGCACCATGATCTTCCATTTCTGCAAAATCCATGCTGAGCTGGGCTTTCCAGCTCTCCTGAGGCCCTTCTTCAGCCATACTTTGTGCTGGCAACTGGAGGAACCAGAGGGAAGGATACTAGATACAAACTTCCTGCATGAGTTACTGTAAAGTTTATCAAGGTTCTTTTAGGATGTATACATATATGTAGGGATAAACCCAAAGACCATTAAGTGCAATAGGCTTTGGCTAAGTGACATAATCGTTTTATATGTAACTCCATAAAGGTAGTTTCTGAGAAATTTATTACATAAAAATATTATGGCTTTATAAAGCGATAGCATTCATTAATTCTGCTTTAGTAATTCCTTAGCTGATGAGGGTTGTTATTCCTAAGCATCACTAACACATAATATAATAACAACTTAATTTCCCAGCTGATGTTTTATTTGATCTCAGAGCTTGCATTGCTTCTATCAACAAAGGCCTGTCTCTGGAATTTCTCCCAATATCTAGCTCAATTGCTGGTATTGAACATTCCACTCAAATCTCAAGCTAACCTCAGAGCTGCCAAAGTGTATTTGACAGTTATTGTTGATGGCTACATTGTCAGGAGCTCACAGCAAGTCAAGCAGTATCATAATTAAGTGCCATTTCTTTTGACTGCTACTGTTTTAACCAGGGTGCATTTATAGTTTTCGCTTTTTTTTCCCCAAAAATGTGGTGAGGGCAGTGACAGCAAAACCACAGAAAAAGATTTTTAATAACTTGAACCATATTTTGCTTTTCATACACTTAAACAGCAATGTGATTGATATTCTGCCTGGAGGGCTCTGGAGGATGAGGACTCAGAGGGTAAGGACAAGGGCTTAGTCAGAGGCAGAAAGATGTGACAAGGGACACTGTGTTCCCACTGAAGTCCTACAGTTTCTGAGTAAGACTCTGCAGGCACAGGACTATGTATTTATGCACTACCGCCTTTTTGTTCCAAGCCTCACCTTCCCAGAAGCCAGCCTTCAGGGATGGATGTGACAAAAGAAGAGAGACTGTGACAGAGCGTCCCTCGCGCGGAGCCGTGGGTCAGGCCGCGCTCCCCTTGGAGCCTCCCCCACTCACGGCTCCTGGCTACGCAGAGGACTGAAGGACTGGACACTTTTGTGCACATTTCTTGTTCTGCTGATCTTCCCTGCCTACTCCATGAGCCAGTGGAACGTTGAGACAGAGATCTGGCTTGGGATGCTCCATCCCTCACCTCTACAGGCGTGCTGGCACGCCCCTCACCTTGTCACAAAAATCCCCTTCACTCAGGTCCCCAGCACAGAAAGTGCATGTTTGCTCACCATGTGACTACAACACTCAGGTCTAGGCTGGACAAACGATGAGACAGAAAACCAGACTGTGCTGGCAGAGAGAGAAAAGTAAATATGGTGACTGTAAGCAGCTACGCTCTTCCTTTAATCCTCCAGTCGTTTTGCCAACGTGAGGGATAACACGCAGTTGTTCATACTGAGCACTGCCAGGTGCTCAGGGTCTCCTAAAGCAGAGCAGTGTTAAGGCAGTGGAGCCCTGAGCCCACAGAGCGTCTAGCAGTGTGCTCCCAGCACTCACCCACGTGGAGGGATCTGCTGCAAGAGCTTGGCACTGGCTGCAGGCTGGCAGCAGCAGCCAAAGCTCAGCTGCTCAAATGCCAGCTTGTCTGGGTGTGTGACTGCTGCCTGTGAGCCTCACCACAGCCCTGGGCTTCGTCAATAACACACCCCAATTGTGGTCCTAGTTAAAAGGATGTTCTTACAGTGCTTGAGAACACAAGAATTATTCTAGTCCTCCTATTCCTGCCCTCCCAACTGGTACATACAAAGCCCAAAATATAGTCCAATCTTTCTGTATTCATATATTTAGGTGGATGGTAAACACATGCAAATTGCAGCTCAAAGGGATACAAACACATGTTTAAAGGCAAGCAGGTACATGTACAAGCTATGTAAATGCTGTACTATCCTTCAGGAGAAGATAAACTTTGGCCACTCTCTCCTTTACTAAAAATATATATTTTTACTAATAACATTTTAAAATTCAAAATCCCTTACATGGGCCCATTTTTTTTTCAAGAGTGAAGCACAGAAATTATCAGAAAAATCCATAAACATGTCACTTCAAAAGGATGTGAAACCATATAGTGTAACATAATATCTTACCTACAGAATAATAAGAAATTAAATGCAGCAACAGGAAAAGTATTCTCAGAATGAAACACATAATAACTTTAAAGCTAAAAGTGACTTAGAAAATAAAATAAATACCGAATTATCTCTGACCCTGAGGAGGTTATTGAGAAGATGGGGCCAGCAGTGCAGGGCAGAAGGACAAAACAAACTGTAATTGGAAGTTTCCTCTTCCCTTGAGGACAGCTGGGTGGTGGGCCAGGCTGCCAGTGAGCCCATGCAGTGTCCATTCGTGGAATCACAGAACATCCTGAGTTGCAAAGGACCCACAAGGATCATCGAGTCCAACTCCTGTCCCTGCAGAGAACAGCCCCAAGAGTCCCACCATGTGCCTGAGAGGATTGTCCAAAAGCTCCCTGAGCTCAGCCAGCCTTGCTGCTGTGACCCCTGCCCTGGGGAGCCTGTTCAGTGCCCAGCCACCCTCTGGGGGAAGAACCTTTTCCTGACACCCAACCTCAGCCTCTCCTGGCACAACTTCAGGCCATTCCCTCGGCTCCTGTCCCTGCAGCACAGAGCAGAGCTCAGTGCCTGCCCCTGCTCTTCCCCTGACGAGGAAGGTGTGACTGCAGGGAGGTCTCCCCTCAGCCTCCTCCTGTCCAGGCTGGGCAGACCAAGGGACCTCAGTCACTGCTCACACGGCTCCCCCTCAAGCCCTTCACCATCCCCATGGCCTCCTTGGGACACTCCAATAGTTTTATGTTTCTTTTATACTGCGGAGCTCAAACCTGTACACATCACACCAGTGCAGAGCAGAGCAGGACAGTCACTGGAGGTTTTTGGCACTCAACCAGTTGACTGTGGAGCTCGTGAATTATTTTGTGACTGTATGAAAGGAAGCAGCTTTACAGAGTCACTCTGTGGCAAGCTGAAGGACAGACTACACCAATGTCAAATGTTTTCAACAAAGCCTGTCTGGTGGCACCAGCAATAAACGTTTCTACACAGACTGCCTGGGTGGGTCTTACAAGCCAGAAGCTGCCATACACAATAATGATTCCGACAGCACAGGGCAGCTTCTGATGTGCCTTGTTACATTTCTGGTCATGATTTTTATCTAAAAAAAATGCAAATGGAAATACTGTGCCGGAAGCAACCACTCTCTCCGGTTCATCACGAACATTTTAGCACAAGGCTCACTTTGCCAAGTAGTAATGGCCAAGTGTTTTTCTGACTCAAGCTTTACACAACAGCCCTTTCTGCATGTCTCAGCCTCATGTATCTTAAAAATATTCACATTACTTTCTGTAGCAGTTATGATGGACAGCTCATAGCTATAGGTCCTGAGCCTTGAACAAACACAGCTGAAACACCACAGCTCTGAGTACAGCTTAATGAAAAGAATAAGCAGACCTGAGGAGGCTGAAGAGAACAACTCAAACAAAAGCAGCTGAATAGCAATAACTTAGCCTACTTGGGCTTGCCTGTGACCCAGTTTTCCTTCCTGCCTGGGTGAGACATATTTTGCAGAGCTCAGGTAGCACTGAGAGACTGAGGGCGGGCTGATGGCGAGGCAGGAGGCAACAGCTGCTGCACTGCCGTGGCACGACAGCAAAAGGTGAAAGAACATGAAGAGCAGACTGTAGAAGACTGTGCCACTTCCAGTCCCAAGGCTGTGGACCAAGTGTGAGAGCTCATGGAGATGTCTTTATGGTTGCAACTGAAATTCCACACAAAAAGGCTTTCCTGCTGGCCAACCTGCTGCCTCTGGCTCTAAGTTGCTCTTCTCTCCCCTACGTCTGAGGTTACTCATTTTAAAATGATTTACCTTCATATTTGCCAGCAGCTTTAAACAGTTATGTCATCAATTCAGGAAAAATCCTGTTTGCAAAATTATCAAGAAGGCATTTAGGTAAAATCTCTGCATATCTTAACTGTCTTTGACATTTTCCTTTGCTGTCAGGTGTTGCAAAAGCCAAAGAAAACATATTGCAATTCCACGTTGCTCTTCATAAATCCTCTTTGACAGCTTCTATTTGTTTTGCCTCTCTAAGCAGGACTAGAGAGGAGATTCCTTCAGATGACCCCTTTCTACTCATCATCTTAGGGGTATATATCTTATATCCACTCTAAGAAACAGTCAGAAAACAACATGATTCTTCAAGTTGCCTACATATTGCTACCATCAATTTCATTTTTAACAATATTGTCAGAGAATGCAGAGGTGATATGCAAAAGTGGTAGCTATGAAGTAAGATAAATGAACTTAATAAAATGTTCCTAAGAAAGATTCACAGATTCCTCAGTTGCTGCAATAATGAGACATCCAATCTCAGCTTAGGTGTCTTTTCCTCAAAACCAGTTTTGTTTATATATGTGATATATATCAGAAATATGTATAAATTTGTGTTTATACTATGGTAATAGTATGGGAACCCTACTCAAGAACCTTCTAGACTGACACTCCTCAACTCCCACTGTTCTCACTTGCAGCTCTCACTAAATCTTACTGGGTATTTCCATCTTGTTTAGACTCATTTTTGAACTGGAAACATTTAAGAAGTATTTTTTAATGGATTAATTTTCAAAATCCTCCTGTGAGGACTCTTGCGCAGAGTAAATCAAGAATTGCTGAAATACTGGGACTGATTCTGGTGTACTTTGCAATATGCAAGAAAATTAGAGTCATAACTGACAAGAATGACAAGAACTGTCATTCAGGTGTGAGGTGTCCTCTTACATTTTCTCTCAAATGGCTCTTATTGAACCAAAAATCAATTTCCAGGTATTCTTGACTAGCACAAAGAACATCAAATGTTCCAATAATGCAGAATTAGATCCTAGAAAATACAGACAAGAGAATCAACTCCCACCTACGTGTTCCAGTTAGGCAAAGCTGTCATTGATCATGCCTATTTGGAAACAACAGATTTCAGCTCACTAAGAGTATTTTCACAAATGCAACTGCAATATTTGCCTAAAGGAGATGTTTTCCCAGGCAGAGGCTTGTGAATCCTCGCACCAGACATTTTGCAAGGAATCAGAAATGCTGACCAGGATGCCCTCTGAATGCACAATGTTTTTATGCTCTGCTGTTTCCTGCTCCATGTTTCATTGTTATCTGTCTCATAATGGAATTATGTACCAAGTAGTTCCTCTCCTAAACTTTTTTGTTTGTTTTTAACCTTTTGAAAAAACAGCATAATCCTCGAGGTATTCTGAAATCAGCCTAAAATTCCACGACTTTATGAGCCAAACTACAACCAGCAATGATTTCTGATCTGTATTAGTTGAATTTACAGAGAGAACCATGAATGACACCTCCATCAAATGCTGTGAATGTCTCCAAATTCATCCAGTCATTGAGGCCATTTGTGGGATGTTTAACTTCAGTAAGTGACTGTGTTCAAGTGTATATTTTTTGCTTCAGTGGATTCAAAAGCATAAAGCAGTCACTAGGAAATAATTTAGGGTTAACTCTTGCAGTACATTTGTAGCTTACTATCAGATTTATCACATTTTTTATAAAGACCAGTATGAATGCTAAAAAAAGTGATACCCAAAACCTATTTACGGTAACCAAGGCCAAATCATCGAAAAGAATTCCAATTGTTTTCAGTAGAATAGTTCTATGAAACTGAGAACAGTTTGCTCCAAAAGTTCCATGACCAGGATAGAGAGAGGTTATTGGCAGATTTTTCTCACTGAAGTCCTTCTCACAGAAAAAAAATTGCTTTAAATAGTTGAGAAAGATACGGGGATTTTTCAAGAGAGTCCTTAAGTTTTATTTTGCAGATAAAAGCTAAACAAACTGCAGTGAAGGCTGTCATCATTTCCCTGCCAAGCAGAGAATAACCACAACCCCGAAGCAGAAAAGGAACTTTGGAAATGCTTCTGAAAGAAACTCTGAAAAATTCCTTTCTGAAACTTTACAGCTAACATCCAATAGCGCAAAGATACGTGAAACACGCTCCAGATGCAAGATTAAAATTTACCCTGGATCAAACCTTCCCCTTTAATGCTTTCTAGCTTGGTGTTGGGCTCACTACCAGGTAACTCTTCCAGAGTGTCTGGGAAAGGAAATAGAACCCTGAAATCATCCTCCCATCAGGGTGTTTTGAAAGCCTGTGTGAATTCTTCTGAATCCTATTGCTACCTCAACTATCTTGTTTAAGTTTGTGTGGTCTATGTGTTGCAATTGCAAACACATGCTAGGATTTTCCCCAAAGCTTCCACAGCGGTTAGAGAAAAGTCAGATCTTGTTAATTAATCTTTAATATGAAATGGGTTGAAATTGATAGAACAAGTTTGTGGCTGGCTAGGTACAAGTGATATAAAGCCCTCTCCTATGAATAATGGAGCAGAAACATCTGAGATAAAGAAAGTCTCAAAGTTTAAATATCTGTCTGGAGGCCTTTGGGTTTGCTGCCTTTTTTTTTTTTNAGAATAAACATTTTCAGATATAAATTAAGAGACACACGGAAGTATTCCTCTACTTTAGGGAATTAGCTAGAGAGAGGGATGAAATGATTAAAGATAAGAAGGAAGGAGTTGAAGAAATGGGCAAGATTTGATTTCTCAGAGCTTCATACATACATGCTGGCCACTTCTTACAATGCTGACATACAACAGACTTCTGCTGGCATGTTTGCCACTTCAGTAAACTTCAGCGTTATTATCAAAGAAGAGATGCTGAATAACATGCACACAACACAGACAAACATTACCTTGTCTTAAAGACTGACTGGAGCTCCCCAGTATGGGCTAAACTCCAGGATTTTTGCAGTAGGCATTATCAGGTTTTTATGCAGACACACGTGCCTCTCTGTCAGTCAGTCTTTCTCGAGTGCTCCTCTTCCTGTGAGCTAAATCTCCTCTGGCAATATTCCATGACTAATAATTAGAGCAAGTTTAGGTGATGAAGCAAGTGCCCAGGAAGAAAGCTCATCCCTAGTACAATCAAAACAAGCAGTGCATTTCCTGAGAAAAGCCAATGGTCCAAAAAGCCAGTGGGTTTTTCCAGGGGAATGAAATATTTTGCTATCTGGAAAGCCTCTCAAGGTTAGTAGAAACAAAATAAACGATGATGTCAAACATCTCTCTTACAAAAAAAAAAAAAAACCCAGAGCTCTTTCTTTTTCTAAACAAACTCCCAAACATGGATCAAGCAGCTCATGTACACACAGGTGCTCAAGGCATGCACTGGTCCAACATGACACCCTACGGTACCTTACTCTGCTTCTCTAACATTACTCTTGTTTCTCTGCTAAATTATATATACCCTCAAAGGCAAAGCATCAATGAAACTAAGTTTTTTGGGTATCCAGGAGGATATAATCTGACTTTTTAATGCCTTCTAAGTTGCCTTATATCAATATGTCCTATCTGCCCGGCTTACAAAACAGAAGACAACTTGCTTTTATTATTGACTGCTGCTCTCCACATGGGAATGCAGGTCTCTGGAATAATGCAATGATTTATTTTGAAGTACTATATGAACTTTATTTCAACCTTTCCAAAGGAGAGCTTTGCCTAGTGTTAAAATTACCAAATGTCTAACCAGATTTCTAATAACCTTATCTGCTTTTAATTTGTACAGAAAAATAGCATGCTTATATAACAACTAATTATAATTGTTTAATTATAAAGATCTTTTGCAAGAATCCTACCTATTAGACCACAAAGATGCTTCTCTACAGGAAACATTAAAAACCTCTCATAGTTTTGAAGCCATATATATTTATCTTTCATTGACACTTCTGGTTTCTGTGTATTAATCTACTGTCTTTTAAAAGAGGATTTAGTAAACAACTGCAGTAACTTCTAATATCAGGGTTAATTCTGAAGTCTGAAGAAAATATAATCGATTTAGTTTTGCATTTAAGAATTCAATTAAATTTTTTTGCTTGATTTGCAACTGGATCATTTTGATATAAAAGTCATTTCAGGACACAAGGACCTTTTAAGACCTATGAAGTCAACACAGCCCATAAACTTTTTTCGAGGCCATAATTTGCTTTATATTCTATCAATGATAATTTTTATTATATAGGTTTATTCAGTATCAAAATATTGTCCCTAACCCAGTTTATAGTATGATTCCAATGAAAAACTCTACTGGCTGAAGAACTCTATAATCTTGTAATATCTCTTCAAAGACAAGAAACAAAACCACCTGCCCCTCCCTAACAGGCACAAACTACTCTTTTCATACCCTAAAACTAGAGATTTAGCAATGCAATCAAATGAAGACAATTTTTTTTTTGGTAAGACAGCATGAAATGCAAGGGTTATTACATATTCAAAAATATTCAGATATGAAATGAGCCAAAAGCCTTTTTATGTTAATCAAATAGCCAAATGTCAGCAATAGCTCTGCTATTTAGCAGCTCATAGAAGCTGCAGTGAAAGAGGGAAAAAAACATCTAAAAAAATCCAGTCCCAAAAAATCTTTCCTCCTCAGCCATATATATTTATATATATGTAAAATAATGCCTGAGCACGGCGCTCTGGACCACTGAATACTCTCACATGCTCGAAAAAAATTTCCTCTCCAGAAAAAAACACAGCACTGAAAGAAAGATTTTAGAAAATTATAGCCATGTGACATGAAAGATACTATGAAAAAAAGTATTTTTTAGCCCAGATTGGAGAACGTCTCATCATGCAATAAAACACAGAGCTGTCTAAGTGATGTGGCAGGGGAGGAGAGCTTTAGACAAACGCTACACTGGGGACATTTGGCTTTTTGTTGCTCTTTCTGTGATGTTAGCATATCGATTAAAACTTTTCTTCACTAATGAGCAGCACTTATCACTAATAAGCAAGTGAAATTGTTAGGGAGATGCACATAATCAATTTACCAGGTTTACCTGCAATGCATGGTAAACCACTTGGATTGTATCAAATAGCTTTTCTCTCTGTTAATTGAAAAAAAAAAAAAAAAAAAAGTGAGCTCCCAATCCCAACCTCTATATTAACTGAAAAGAGGGTAAAACCTGAGTTCATATATTTTACTGAAAGTTTCTCTCTACATATATTTAGAGGTACTTGCTGTCTCATATCCTTATTATTTTTAACTTAACAGTTACTGCACTCATGTAAAATAGGCATCTCCTTCCTGTTTATTTTGGTTTTTTTGAATGCAAATCCCTTTTCCAAATTGGATATTAATTTGTGTGACCTTTTCAATATTTTTTGAAGAGCAGGCTGATTAACTCAGATGGTGTCAAAATATTTGACTGAAGAAAGGAGTGAATTAACTTCAGATGTATCGATGGAAGTAAAACTCAGCCTGTCTCAAAGTCTGCCCCTGCAACAGATTTTGTATTTGCCAAGTCCAAGACTTGGTTTACTCCCCATGCAGGTGAATATGTTAATGGCACATGATTAATGCCTCTACAGAGCATCCCAGGGATACATGCACCAAGACCAGTGATTCCCATCATCCTGCTGCTACTCCACATAAACACAGTTAGGAGGAGCTCAGCTGAGGAGCAGACAAAATTCAGTTCATGATTTAGGGAGCACTGCTCTATACTGAGGACTTCAGTTAAGTAGTGCCTAAGACATTATCCAGTTAGCTTCATTTAAGACATTATTCTGGTAGCGTGAGCAGTGGCATCTGATTAGCCAGTTCTGGTATTTTAAACACAAATCACTGATTTTTTTTCTAACGGCTAACTGGGCGTAAGAAAGTGCAACAGAGGAAGCGAGGATTTGAGATTATAAATAGAAAATACATGCACAAAGAAAAAGGTAATTATGTTCTTGGAAATGTTCACTCAAACTGCTGATAATGGTAGGAGCAGTCTGGACACAGTCAATGTCCAGATCACATACAGGGTTAACTGTTCTCTGTTAACTCCACTGAATGGCAGATTCAAGTCAAGTAACAAGTGAAAGATGTGCACTCTCTGGTTTATGGAACTTTTCAGTAAGCCTGAGCAAGTGGTACCTATATTAATCCTATAAATAATGCATTTGATAAAGATCACAATGTTTAAAGCCCTGTGGAAGGCACAGTGACAGTAGTTAAAAAGTCAGAACTGATATTTATGTAAATTATTGTACCATACTGGGACACTACATCTTCAGTAAAAAACTGTAAAGCAAACAAGCCAAAAAATTTAGATTCCCAAAATTAAAAAATTGAAATTCCCCAAATCCCCCAAAAATTTAAGATGTAAAACTTCTGTCCAAGCTCCAGAATATTTTTTGCTCTTAAGAAAAATAAAACAAGCAAACTGGTGAAAAGTATTTAGCTTTGACAGTTTAGATGAGATTTTTCAAGGAGCTTAATGAATGCTCCAGCTGCATTTTGGTTTAAATTAAGTGGCTAATTTATGTTGTGCCTCTTTGTTAGTTGCTAGTGATGGGCAAGCCCAGCAGCATGGATGCAGAATGGCAGTAATGGACTTTGCATGACATGATTATTCACCGGTAAATGAGGCTGGGGACAGCCCAATACTGCTGTCACTTAAAGCTGTATTGAAGTGTCTGACATGGGCATGTTTAACTAAACACTGAGATGGCAGCTCCCAGAGTGATCACTGGGAGTGCGGTTAGGAATGGCAAGATTCAAACCAAAGGAGCTCTATTCAGCAGTAAAAATTCCAAATTCTGCCAACAGGCTTTCTGAAAAAATTACCTGTTAACTTCCTTTCAAATAATAATATCTTCTCAGATGCTCTTGGGGTTTATTTATTCACAACACAAACTGTTCTCCTTACTCTTTGCGAGGCTTAACAAAAGAGACTGAATACAAATGCCAAAGACAGTCAGTATTTTCTCAGACACCTCGTTCTCAGTTACAGCGAAGACTTTTCCATGCTGAATAAAAAGAATATATGATAGGAAATAAAATATAAAAGTGAACTGCAGGCACTGTTCTTGTTCCCAGTTGATCAGATTCTTACTCAAAACCAACAAACCTGAGAGGAAAATACTGCACTCCTGCTATTACTGGATCAGTCTGGATCTTTTATTTTAGTTTGAGGTCAAGACAGAGATATATCTCTATATTTGCAGTGTCAAACCCACATGGTCTGAACAACACCTAACACTTTGCACAATAAACTCTCTGGAGCATTGAACACGCATTGTGCTTAACGTCCCCGACTCTCACTCAGGCTCCCACATGCTACATAAAGCAAATAAACAGCTATAAGGATCTAAAATATTTGAGGAAAAGCAGCAATACATTAGTCTTTCCACCTCAATCTCAGTGGGTATTTGCTGGGATGTACTTCACACAGATAGAGTTTCAAGTTCAGAGAAAGCTGACTAAAAGATAAAAGGTCCTGATAACCTTCAAAGCTCTGCATTGCTGCTGAAAAATGAACCCTTCCCACAAAAGTCTCCAATGGATTAGCAGCTTTGTGGTATGCGAGCCCTCCCCACGGCCTTTCATTATATTTCATAGTCACTTAAGCCTTTTCCTAATAAAAAGACAGTGCCAAGGGTGAGATTATGAAATACCCCAAAGTTAAGTTGATAACGGTTTAATTAAATGTTGCTCCCTAACAACATTTCTGGCATGGTTCTGGCAATAAAAAGTGAATGTTACAATTGCTTCCTTTGCTTTTCCCATGACACTGCCTTTCAGAGCATGCTGTAGAAGATCTGGTTACATGACATGGTTGCTAAATTCAGTTTTACACCGAGCACAAAGAATTCATTTTAACTTTGGGTTTGGTACGGAGAAGGTTCTGTATGATCAGATTTTGTCTGTTGCTTTTTAATTAAAATAACAGGGACAGGTCCTCAAAGGGAGTAAGTGAGCATAGCTCTGTTGAAATGAGTATTTTCCAAGCCTTTCCTCAAAGTCAACAGCAAAAACTTCCTATTTAATCCACACAGTGCTTTTTGTGAAGATGCACATCTCTGTACAGAGAAAGTTCATGGCACCTATAAGCAGGATTCATTCACTTAAACAAGACAATAAATGCACATTTCTCTTCTGTAGTTATTCTTCTGGATGTTGCTTCATTCCTTCATGCAGCAAGTAATGGCTCTAAGTGCCACAGCCCTGCTTTCACCCTACACGTCACCTGTGATGGGTAAGCAGATAAATGGTTTCCTAATATCTTCTCAATGATGACTTCTTCTACAGTGCTGTATTTTTTATACGCTATATTTTTTCCATATATAAACCAACTGTGATTCAACTTCAGCTTGGAAATTTTACTTTGATAAGGGCTTGGGGTCAGTGCCTTGTCGTCTGCTGTGGTTGAAACAGGCAACGTGTGATGTACCAAAACATACAAAACATCAGCTGTTTTCGGTGGAAGACATGGAGAGGAGTGATTTAATTTTACATTGCCCCTTAAAACTGAACTGCTCTTATGGCTTCGAATTATATGACACAATAATACTGTCTGTTAAAACCTCATACATTCTTCTAGTAGACTTTCAGCACAATTGTCCCTTAAAACACCCAAAAATGAGAGACATTTAGGTTTGTGTTAAAACAGTAGTACATGAGGGTATACAGGAGTTTTACCAGGGCAAACTGGATTAACTAAACTAAATAAAAAAGGCATAGTGTCACCGAAATTAAATAAGGAACAGAGATGAGTTCAGTTTCAAAAGCAGAAATGTCAATAAAAATATGGACAAGGAACACTTGATCGCACGAGAAGGAAAATTAATTAAACCCCAACGGGAAAGTTTGCCATGGTACATTTACTAGGCAGTGTACAGAGCCATGAACTCTGAGTCAGACAGCCCACGTCACACACACAACAGCCAGAAAAAACATTTCTCATGTCTGCAAAAGCAGCAGCTTGCAGCAGTAGTTCATGGCATCCTAGGTCTCACCCACACTGGAACAACCCTCACTCTTCTGATCCGTAAGGCACATTTTATTGATGTTTTTCCCCAGACCGACACTTATTTTCTGACTCAGCTGCAGCACTCAGTGATTTGTCTCCTCAGCTTAACTCCTGGCTTCCCTCTTGCCATGAGAACCATCATTCCCATACTTGGCTTTCAGGGTAACAACAGGAAACAACCCCCTTTCCTCTACAGCAACAGAATCACAGTGTTTCATAGGGTCGCTGCTGCCTTTCCAGCTCATTATGCTGACCAACAATTGCAGGGGTTTCACCTTGCTTTCTTGAAGCGGCACTGGACTTTGCCCTGGTTTTAATTTCACCTTTCCTGCCTACATCAGCTTCTGTCTTAAACAATTTGGCATAAAAACATGGGTCAACAGGAGGGCTGACAGCATTTTACAACCCTGATCCATGGTGCTCCATGCTGAGCAAACAGCACTGGGAAGCAATCCAGCAGACATGAGTGTTTTTCAGACACTACTTGTCTCCTCCCTAAAAAGCTGCAATTTAGCAGTAGGTGTAGAAAGGCACAGCAGCAAAGAGAAGGGCTCAGACACTTCATACACAGTATTTTGGACAATAGAACATTATTTCTTCACTGTATTCATAACAAATCCTCTTGAAAACACCTAGTGCAACACTAACAGCTAAACATAAATGGCATTTGATTATTTTATAAAGATACCCCTGTGGTTTTGGACACAGCTTCAGTTGTTTGCTTATCCCTACATATGACAAACTAGGCAGAACAGACCCTGATGTGTGTGGCAAGCGGGTGAGAGGCTCAGCTCCTGAGCACAGCACTTGTGCCTCTTCAGGCAGATGGAGGGATATGGGCACTGCTGCCAAAGCAGTTCTCACACACAGCAGCACAGCAGTTTTCCTTGCTTTCTCTAGTAATGGACTGATTAACTGGCTCATTTCAGGAGCTGAGGTCTTCTAATTCAGTGACATTAGAATAATGAGCTGCATTACTCCTTACCTGTGTGGTACTACGGATTTTTAGAGTAGTAACAAACTTATTAACCAAGGATGATTAAATTTACAGTAGGAAACCATTTTCCTAGGCAATACTTCCTAGTAGTAGACAACCTGAAGTGTTTCCTTTCTGCTTTCTGTTCCACAAAAAAAAAAAACAACAAAACAAAACAAAACAAAAAACCAAGAAGCAGAGCACCCAAAACATGATGGTCCATATTAACAGCATTCTTAAGGAAAGGAACATTAATTTCATACACTGCTATAAATGTGCCTGGACAAAATGGGATGGATCATTACACAACATATTATTAGATCAGTAAGTCAGACTGTAACAAATTAGAAGTTGTGTGCTTGTGCATAACACAAATGGAAAAAAAAAGTTAATTAAATGTCTGTGCACATGCTTAGTGAAAATAGAAAAATAGAAAGGATTACAGAAATAAAGGAGGAAACTATACACTGGACATGTATATACAGCTGGTTTAAATATTCACACAGACAAAAGTAATTTGCAGGATCAGTAATTCTCCATTTACAACTCTTGAGTTGTATTTTAGTTCATGAAACTTTGGATTTTAGAACTGATTCCTCCGAGATTTTCTGTCATGAATTAAGATTTATTTTATCTTAAACAGTAATGCCTCTTTACATTTAGCCACTTGAAAAATTTTCATAAGATACAGGAGCATTTGTCAGCATTTATCTTTCAATCCCCCACAGTGTAAAACAAATCTTTGACAGATGCAATGATAAAAAAATGTGAATGCCAGATTACATAAGAAATCACAATTACATTATTTCTTGGGAATTATTATTAGAGCTGTAAGTTAACATATATTGCGGCAGCTGGGATACAAAAATATGTTTGTTTGTTTTTTTTTTTTAATCACTTATATTCATTTCAGATACAATTGTGTCAACTTGTAAATGGGAATTATGTTATCTGAAATTACTTTTGATCACTAACTATACAGTTTCAAATAAGTTTCCAGCCACCAATTTTATTGCAGTGCACATGAGAAATCTCACGTTAATATCCAGAAGCGCAGCAGAATCAAATTCTTTAAAAAGACATAGATTTCTTCCTGGTTAAGAAACCAAAATTATGGTCCAAATTCTCTGTTTCTTGCCATCCTTCAGTGAATTCATTCCCTCCTTCAAGCCTGTTTCTGTTCTCACCTGTGCTCTGGTACCAGCTCACATGAAACCATGTGGAGCCACGGCTCTGCAGGGCAACTCTGCCTCTGCAGACCCCTCTGGGCTGTTCCCAACTAAATGGGCCAGGCATGACTCTGTCCCATTTCTGCTAAATTAGCACCACCAGAACCAGGAACACAGGCTGGACATCCAGTAAGGAGTCTGGAGCACATTTCAATTCAGAATTCACAAGGCATTTGCCACAGTAAGAGTTATCCTGCAAACTTCTAGCCAATTCTGAAATTTCTTTGTACGGGCACTGTTTGACTTTCACTGAACGTGGCTGAGCAGACTGAATGGGATGATTACCAACCTGATTCATGGCCTACAGATGTTAAATCCAATCCACAAAGGTGTTCAGGAAATGAAACCATCAAAATAGCTGAAACACGGTTACTAACATGTCTTAAAAGGTATAGAAAAAATTACAAATCACTTGAAAAAACAAGCCAATGTCATTACATTACCCATCCTTTGAGCAAAACAACTCCTGACATAAAAGTTGGATAAAGCAGCATCAGTGCCAAGCAAACATTTGAATTGTCTTTCAGCTGTCCTCTATCCACATCAATTGCATCAGAGTCAAATAAGAACCTTGGATCCAATACTGACAATTAAGATATTGGCCATCCAGCACAGTTTTCACATGTCACCGCTCGTATTCAGCAAAAAATAAATAATAGAATTTCCACAGTTTCCCTGACGTTTAAATGAATATTTTTCATAGTTTTTTGGAACAAAAATTTGACCAGAACATGTGCTTAAAATAAGTATTTTTTGGAAAAAACCCACAAGAATATCTATTTAACTTCAAAGAAACAGCATAATTTAGGACAATTACATCTACTTTTTCTCTCCAGTTCACCTTTAAGTAACTTTATGGAATAAATTTAAAGTAAATTGATTTGTTGCATAGGATTTCAATAGGATTTACTTACCTTCACCCACAAATGGTCAGCCATCTTATTTCAAGATAGGATTCACTACTAATTGAAAGAATGAGATGCTCTGGTACCACCTTACCTTGAAAAGAGATTCCATCAGGCAAAATAAATGATTAAAACACATTAGAAAGATTAACAAGAAAAAACTGACTGAAATAAAATAGTTATTCGTTTTCTCTTCATCATTCATTAAACAAACATTCAACTGAGGCCACTTTTTTTGTTTTGACTTAAGCACATTACCTAAAGTACAGAAGCATAAATAAACCTTCATGTAGCGAAATTCAGCAGAAGTCACAGTCTCACACTCTCACTGAGACAGGTTGTTAATCTGAGTTTAATAAAGTCTATATTTTTATGATACACTTCCTAACAATGCACTACGTGCAACTATTCGCAGCTCAACAATTTTAAAGGTCTATTCTTTCAGTCCACTGTAAAGTACAAAATCTCCAGCCCAGCCGGCTTTATATTCAGTGCATAGACTCTACTTCACCAGCCTCAAAGAAAAATATGAAGACATCCAAACCTTTCCCATCAGCAGCAAATTGTCCTTATCCTGAAAGCAAATTTAAATTATTTGAATGAAAGTAATGAGCACAGTGTAGAATAAACACAGAAAACGAAGTATCTGGTATTTTTCATTAATATGCCATGCATGTACCTATTATAATGATAAATACATATTTTTGTTTTTCTAAAGCTGATTAACTGTATTTAACACTGCTGTATTCATTTTCTGAGCATTCATATTTTATGAGCTGGTAAAGTTAGTGTATATTGTGATTTCCATTTTTCAAATGCTGCACCACTTCTGGGTACAGGAGAGGGCATAATGACAATAAACGAGTAAAACTTCAGTGTGTGCATGCTGTACTCTCCATTAAAGCTAAATAGAGCAGTTTGTGATACAACTGATTTGTAGTCACTGCTGTAAACAGCAACACACTTAAACAGCGTAAGTTCATTGATCAGTATATTTATGAAACTAACACAAAAAGAAGCCCACAGGGGGACATAAAAAAACCCCAGAAACAATCAGGAAGGTACAAAAGAGAAAAGGCAGAGAGAAGAAGAATGGAAGTTTAAGAGAGGAAACAAAGATACTCCTAGCTTTGCACAATTGCACCAAATTACTTGTACATATTCAACTTTGTAACTACTATTGAGAGATATAGCTAGCTTTTTAGATTCAGGTAATTTGGAGTCCATCAGGAAAAGCGCAGGCTCACTTCATATGTCAGTCTAGTCACACACTGGATCCTGACTTCAGGTTCTGTACATTATATTTGAAATAGCAGACATGATACCAAAATATCCACTGCCTTCCATGTGCAACACAAAAGTAACTCTTATTAGGTCCAACACTGCAAGTCTCAAAATACACGGTCAGCTAACACTCTGAAAATACCCAGTCTTTGTAGGCATCAATTTTAAACACTCCTGGCTTGCACTGAGATACTCAAGTCTTTACAGCACTGAAGAACTTTATCTCATGGCACAGAGGACTGGCAAGAGCTGCAAGTGCACGAGGGAGACCAGGCTTAGGCAGGCAGCCACCAGCACTGCCCTACAGAAATGCATCAGCTGGCTTCACTCCATGTTCCTCGCATTACTTAAAACCTTGAACTCGGGGTGACTAAAGTTATTATTTCAATGAGGAAACAACTTACACACCTAGCAATTACCAGCAAGGTCTAGGAAGCTACTAATAGAAGTATTAATGCTTTTAATGGCAAATAAACTGCTTTTATTCCCGCTTTTATCTCCTCTATAAACTGCTTGCTCTAATTAATTTTGTCTGACTCTTCTCTGTTACTTTGTATTTCAGTATCAAACAGTGAAGACCCTAAATTATTTTAGTTAAATCTTCTGAGAATTAACGTACTTTCCCATTTTATGCTCCTCCATTATCAGGTTATTTTTTATATTTCCGTTTTTATTTTCTATTTGAATGTGAAATGCAAGATTACCAAGAGACGTAAAAAAACCCCATAGAGTAATACTATATTACAATAGAGTTTACTTGCTAAAGTAGGCATGGAGTAGTACATAATTAACTTAGCACAAAAATATAAAAAAAATCATATTAATTCATATAATAATTACAGGATGACTGATGCAATAGATATAAATGCAGTGAGTAAACTACTTGAACACGATCCAAAAGGATCTGGATCCATACTAAATGAAAATACTTCATAGGAATTTATTTAACCATTCAAAGAAAAGACAGCAGTGGTAAACAAAAAAGTTCATTTGTCATCTGAATGTAACCATTTACTAGCACCTCTCAGATTATTTCCACTGTTGTTAAGAACTGAACATACAGGAAAACCACCTGCACACTCATACACACGATGTGTTTTTCCCCGTTCCTTTTGTGCTGCTCTCGCTTGTGTCCTAGATAATTGCTCCTAAGTCTGAAGCGATACCAATAGATACCCTGGGCCACTAGAGAGACTGTTTTTCAGCAGAATCATGCTTGAAATGAGGATAAAGCAATGCTGATTGGAACGGGAAATGAGATCATGAGACCATTTTCAATTACAATAAAAATATCTTTATTAGAAATCGCCAGCCAGAGTAGGAATATTTCTGTGCTTCTCCACGTGCCAATATCCTACAGCTCCTGCAAAAGAAGAGAAAAGGCAGCGCATGAAACAGTAACTTAGTGCCCTACACAGCACATTGCCCATTTTTCCACACTGCTTACCCTTCTCCTCCACTTCCACTTCCAGCAAGTACTGGCAGGACGCTGTCTCTACTCATTCTAGGCAGGACACAAAAGGACAGAGAAGGATTTAGTTCACTCTCAAAACCATTGATTTTTCTATGCAGCTGTAGTATACATTATAAGCACACCTCTGCCATGGAACATTTACTGAGGTACTTACATTCTGCTTTCCAAATCCTTGCATGTGCTGAATGAGACTTGACATCTATGTCGCACCTCCAAGCAGCAAAAGGGCAAAGTAGCACTGATTATTCACTGTGGCTGCATAAACATGGTACAGGTCAGGTGTTTGGAGCCTCTCCTCCTGGGTCAAGATAACCTCAACACACAGTGAACAGCCTTCCACTAATAATAAATCCCCCCCACCCCAAACAACGGAGCCCAGGTTCTCACGGACATGTCCAGATGGTACGCACTGCTCTGAAGCCTCTTCCTCCCAGTCCTCTCTCAAGTGGAAATACGAAGTGTCACTGGCAGGTCTTGTGGCAGCTGTCTGTAGCACCACCTCTGACATGTGGATCTCACCTTTGCCCTGCTAGGCTTGTTTCAGCAGTGTACAAGTCACTGTCTACATATTTTTGCATCTGGTTAAACTGCAACTGAGCCCCAAAAAAGGCCAAATCTCAACACTGCAAGTCGTCTAATTGTATAAGCATGCCCTTGTGGTGTCAGTTTTAACAATTCCTCAGGCTCGGCGCAGCATTTACCTAAATACCATATTCAAAATGCAGGTTATGAGACTGACTGGGTATAAGGTCACATTTAAATACACAGCTGTCTGCTCAGTGTTGAAGCCATCCAATTACCTGTATTTCATGATAAAGTGTTTAACTCTGAGGCACACCGGCTGTGCAGGAACTGAGGGCACGTGCCTAATCCCAAACCAGAACGTACACATCACATGTGTACGCAGAGACAGGACACAGCAAAGCCCCTCTGTGAGCAGACGAGATCCTGTGTCCTCAGCTGAAATCCAACCTGGAAGTACACGCCCCTTTCTCCCTGAGGTGCCAACGCTCTTGAAGCTGGCATGAGGAAGAAGAAGCTTGTACCTGGCACTAGGAGGAAACAGAAACTTACCTGGAGGCTTATACACAACACCCATTTTTGAGGCTTCACAATTTTTTTTCTAACCCACAGATAACACTTGGACCTTACCAGTGTCCCCCTGCCACACAGTGGGACTCGGTCCACATTCACCCTGGGAGTGACAGAATAACAGTCCTTGTGTATCATGGGAGATGATGCACAACCCCTTTCACAGACTGATACAGACCCCGCCTAATGCAACTTTCTCCTCCTCCCAACCCAGAGCCCAGCAAAACAGAGAAACCCAGACCAACTCTGGCTTTCTAAACTTGTCAGTACACCTGGTTATCAGTTTCTGTTTTTAAAATTTCCATAATTTTCATCACAAATGATCAGGAGGTTCAGTTAGAGAAACAGCAGAAACCAAATACTGGGGAAGGTCACCAGAATAAGTCATATATATTAAAATTATTTTATCCTCCCAGGTCACGGAATCACTATTTTGATAAAGCATCCACAATAAGGCAATTAACGACACACATAAGTTAACCACACAGTAAACCTTTTAAAAATAATGTAAGTTAATCCAACCCAGTTCACTGCCAATACAGAAAGTGCAGATAAACTGGAAAAATGACATATCAAGGAAAGTAAAGATGGTAGCACCGAACCAAGACAGTAGGTAGGTTACAAAACACGAGCCAAGATGTGAGGCAGCCTGCAACTTATGCACCAGATGCACGCTGACTTTCATTTGGGAGATTTGTTTTCCTAAACAAGTACAACCACTGGCAGAGCTTCCCACAGCCCCTGAGGAACCTCTGCTCTGTCCGATGCTCTTACAGCACTCAGGCATCAGCTGTTTCTGTAAAACTCTCTCTTCTGCTGCTCATGTCTCTTTTCTCTAGAGATGATAAATGACTCTTCTTCCCAGCTAAGTGAATCCCGTGGAAAGTGCTGAGGGTCTAAATCCATTTCTTGCCTCAGGATGCTATTGTTATTTTGCAGCATACTTAAAAAGGACAGGTATTTCATAAGGCAAACTAAAAGATGAGGTCCCCAGAGCAAAGCTTTTAGTGAATTTAGAAGAGGTCCCAAGAGCAAAGTCTTTAGTGAGATTGAAAAGATAAAAACCAGAAGGAGGTAATGAAAATTTGAGGCAGGATGAGGAACAAAGGGATTCAAGGAGCAATGATGATGGCAGTAAACATTCCAAGTATCAATGCCTACCAGAAAAGCCCTTCTTAGTTCTTCAGAAATTTACCAACAGAGTACAGATGAAGTATTTTAAATGCTTATTGATTAAATACAATATAATTATTAGAAAGATATGTTTTCACAGTTTTGGGGGATGATTGTGATCAGAATCTCTAATGAGATTTTGTGCAAACAGGAGCATAAAGACAGTCACTGTGCCATATTATCAGAAAAAGATCTATCTGCTTTATACTGTTAAAAAGGAATACAGGGAAAACGGAATTTTATTTCTTTATTTTTTAAACATATATCCTTTAGAACATGTATGGTTTTGCTCATGTAATTGAACATTCATCCTCTCTTCCAGCAAGGACTGAAGCATTACAGAATTTTATGACAGATAAGAGCTTCTAAATGGTAACTAAGGCAAGGACCATCCATGCACAGACTGGTTATTTATTATGATTTTCTGGTTGCTGCTGCAAAACATTGAGTTTCAGAGGAAAGAGTCCAGGTTCCCAGTTTTTGAGCTGTGTAAGGACTAATGAACTTTGCCTTTTTATTTCTGGCATACAGGAAAAATACGAAGTTGTTTCACTATGGCTTATCCTGCCCGTCAGCAATAACAAATTTTGCAGTTTGTAAAAATCAAAATGCAACAGTCACAGTGCATGACACAAGGTCACAGAGTCAATCTGGTCAACTGGATCAGGTATTCCCAGAGTCTTAGGCATACATCATCTTAGCACAATGAGGAGGCAGTGAGAATAGGCACAGTGAAAACACAACATGCACCATCTTCTCCAGCGTTAACAGCTGCTCAGACTGCAGAAAACATTTCACAGTGTAGTCATGGCAAGGAGATATATAAAGTTTAATAGGATCCCATTCCTGAGTTACTTTATTGCTCTGCTCAATTAAATGCTATTTAATGATTCAGCACTTACAAGGTATTATATACCATTCATACTCCATTGACTTCAGTGAAGCTTCTGATTTTTCCGGAAAAGACGAGTAGTTCTAAGGAAAAATACTAATTTTCTGTTTAAGCCTAAAGAATAAACAAATTAAAATCAGTGACTACATATAATAACTGCTACATTGGTTTTCTGTAATTCACGCATGGGGAGATTGAGATTGTCACATCAAAATTGTTTACACCATTGATACTGGTTTAACTGGTAAGCAGCCCAAGGATGAGGACTACTTCATGTTATGTCTGTATTTCCACCAAAACTGCAGTGACTTGGCTACTGCACTTTATTGGAGCGTTTTATTTTCAGCTGTATCCACCACAAATTACTGTTACAGCATAAAAGATCATAATTCTGGATCATCAGAGTGGGTGGTGTAGGCAAGTTGCTGAAATAGTAGTGTTTGTTCATGCGTTGTATAGCAGGTTATAACAATACTTACCTTTGTGTCTCATGCTTCAGCACACCCTTAACTCTACCCATCCTCAGTGTAAGAAATGAGTTAAAAAGGCAACTCCTTGTCTCGGGCACTGGTTTGCCACTCAGAACATCCACAGATGACTCTCAGGTTACGATTTCACTCTGCAGCAGGGAGAATATGCACCAGGCCAGTCTCCACTACAGCTTCCAGCTGCTGTCTCTGTTGCTCTTAAGTGCTCCATGTTTGCTGTCACAGATATTTGCCCTCATCAACAGAATTTCCACCAGAAAAGGAAACCCTTCAGCCCTGAAGAGCAGTTAACCACTTAGGTCAAAAAATTATTGTAAGCTGTAGATACCTGTATCTCCGTGCTCTCTAATGCTAATGATACATCACCTAGTTGTTTCATTGTAAAAAAGGTGTTTCTTTTGGTGGTTTGGGTTTTTCAACGATCACTCTTGCTCCCATAAGCAATACCAACCACCACCCTGCTTCCCATTGACACAGAATTGTTAATACAGCTCATATAGTTCTAGTTAGTAGGAACATGGTGACAACTTTTCCTTACTTTTGTGTTGGAAATGTGACTGAAATTGCATGCATCCTCCCTGGTGAAACACTGCGCACCAAAGCAGAGCAGGTGAGCTGCACGGCACACCCCTCACACGGCTCTGCTCCTGGGAGAGGAGAGGAGAGGGAGAGGGAGAGGGAGAGGGAGAGGGAG